>KL289154.1:0-19729 GCA_000699545.1 Podiceps cristatus | reverse complement strand
AAACTAGACTTAAAAATAATGACATGACATTCAATTAGTGCTTAACAGGTTCTTCTTATTTGCCTTCAGGTTTTTTCTTTATGAATTTCTTTACAAAGAACTTGGCTTTGCTGGGACTGAATTGACCAATGGCTCTTCAGATCCCATAAGAGCAGCCCCGGCACTTAAGCTAATGCAGACTTTTCATTATCTCTCTCTCAAAATACCATGGTGAGGAGCACTGGGGAAATGGCTATTAATCATTTGTCAGCAGCAGCAGCAATAGAATTTTTTTCCCCCCCAGGCATTTAACCATGTGAGGACAAGAACACCAAAGTGCAAATGTCACCTGGATAGACTGCTCAGTCTTTTATATTGTTTCTTACACAAATATCTCGTACGGTCACTGCTCTGATAGAGAGGAATTTGCTTTGGGAACTCACTGGTAGAAGCTATGCTTGTGTGCAAGGTGGGTGAGGAGTGAGCAGCGTCGATGCTGGTGTGAGGATGGTCCCTGGGGAAGGCGAGTCTTACCAGCAGGAGGGTGGCAATGACTGCTGCTTTCCAGGGGAAGGAAGGAGGAGACCAGCTGGATGGCCGGAGGACAACCGACATGAATTGTTTGGGGGACCATTGGCAATACAAATCCCAAGCAGAGGACTAAGCTCCCTCCAAAGAAAAGAAGGGCAAAAAAGGCGATTTGGATACCAGAGGAGCACAGTGATAAAGGCTGATGTTAATGTGGTAATTCTTAGCAAATGTAAAAGAAGTACGGGGCAGGGGAAGCAAAAGTCTGAGAAAAACGACCAATTGTATCCTACAACAGTTATCTCCATGACTTGCAGTCTGGAGGGCTGACACCACTACAGCCTCACCCAAATCCTTGTCTGGACTCCATCTCCCATGTACCAGCACAGTCTCCCCCCTTGCTAATGAGAATAGCTAAGTTCCTTGTGATTTCTGACCCATATTTACCACACCTGCAAATATCCCTGAGCTGGTAATATTTTTTCAGGATATTTTCCACCATGGAGCCATCAGAAACATTTATAAATGAATGAATGTTGGGCTTGATTTTCATCAAGCCTTGATCAAACCTTCATAGAGAAGATGGAGGTAGAGGTACACTGAGTAAAATCACATGCTCTATCCAGACCACATAATTGGTAGGAATAGGGATTTCTGCAGTGATAGTTCACTGAGTTCATGAAGAGAAAGAAATGTGACCATACTGTTCTCCTAAGGTATTTTTGGCCACTTGGAGCACCAAGTTGAGACAATTGTTAAAAATGGCCTTTTTGTGCAGAAGTCATCATTTCCTACAGGCAACTCTTTTTAGTAGCAGCCCTTACTGTTATTTCACAGGGATGCTCTTTTGCTCATGTTCCCTTGAGGGCCTGCAGAGCTGTAAGCATCTGTGCGGGATATTTGTGAGTGGGATGCAACACCTCTCATGTTTCCTGAGCAGTAGCACTGTGCTGCAGTCAGAAAGAATACTGCTCTAAGGAAAGTGAAGAGGTCGTCTGCTCCGGCCTCCTGCCCCAGTGCACACCCAGCTGTGCCTAAACACTAGGACTTCCAACCTACCCTTAAAAATCTTCCCTGGTGGAGACCTCAGAGTCTCCTTAGACAGCCTATTCCAGGGCTTAACCGGAGTTAGGCATTTCTTACCTTGCTTCAGCAATGAGGTCTACCCGCTCTCCCATCTGCCCCAGGTACGGTGGAGCAGCCCTTGGTGCTGGCACCCAGCGCCAGGCCTCCAGCCATAGCTCCCTGACCAGCCACGGCTCTGGGGTACGGGAGTGTAAGGCTTTGAAAGTGACACTTAGAGTCCTGATCATCCTTTCTGAACAAATGATTAGTCCAAGTGAGTTGCTTAGCTGCCATGAGCTCTGTTACCTCATTCCAGCAGGCATGACTAAGGAAGGAGTAAGGCAAAAAATTTATATCTATGAAACATATTTGTACTCTAATGTAGGCATGAGCCCATGAGAAACCACCCATGTTGGGTCAAGGCACACTAGCACTATTACTAACCATGGTGCTTCATCTTTTCTGCAGGTTTAATGACAGACCCTTTCTCTCCCATGGGCTGAGCTCACCTTATTGTGGACCTGACCAATACAAGGCTTGTTGGTGACTGCAAGTCGTTACCTTTTTCCTTTTCTCAGCTGCTTGTGTCTTTAAACTTGATCCTTAGAGCAAACCACTCACTTATCCTAAATTACCAGTAAATCCATTTATATGTAGACATTGTAAATCACCTTTTACAGTATTTTATTAGTCAAAATATGATTAATTAGGTTTGAGTTCTTTTATTTCCTAGCAGTTTAAATACTTATGAACTAAAATTTAAATAATTATAGCCTTCTCAGAATATTTTTCAGAAAGATCTATCATGTATAAAGTTGAATTTTCAATGCCTCATTTAGCATGTTGCAAAGAAGGAAAAGAAAGATATTAAAATATTTTGTACTGGGGTTTTAGAACTGAAAAGAGAGACCTAGAATTCTGATTACTAATTAAGTTCACATTTAACACAAATAAAACATGCTGGGTTGTAAGAAAGTTTGACAAAAAAAAGCCTACAGAGAACCGTACTTTTTGTGCTATAATTATATTGGTATTTTTATATTATTATAGTTATTATCTTGCCGATACCCATGACAAAAAACCACTATTAAATCCTCTGAAGCTGATAGTGGTTGCATATGTATGTCTGTGTGCATGTAAAAATGTGAAGAATTGTAAAAATATTGAACCAGGTTCTGATTTCACATAGTCCCAAATCCTTCAACCACTTAACTGCAGCTACTCCAGCACGAGCTTCCCCTTGTGTCTGGGAGCAATTCAACAGAGGTCAGCTTGAGAAGAACCTCAGTCAAGTCATGCATGGCTACTTACCCTTCGGCTGGCAGGACTTCCACCGAAGTCATCTGCCAAGAGCAGGCAGGCGAATTACTGGTTGCAAACCCAAAGTCTGATACAGATATTGAGCACTGTAGTACTATATGGACATTGGCTTGGCTTAAAGCCCTCCACCCACCAACCGTGAGCAATGTGTCTCCTGAGAGATTCTTCAGCATTGCTCTTGGCTTCAGGAAACGAACAAGAGAGGAGGAGGCTGGCAGAGCACAGCCCGATACTGCTCACCATGTGCGCAACCAAAATGTGCACAGCCATGGGCAGGTGAAGCTTGGGGACTGCAGAAACAACCTACTTGTAACCTAGCTGGTTCCAACAGGAGTGTTCCAACGTCACCTTGATTCAGCTGAGGTATTTATGTGTTGCTATTCAACAGTCTCTGTCATTCTTGTTATTGTTGATTTTTGTTAGTGCAGAAATGCCTAATTTACCGGAGGACAAAACTGATTCTAAGGCAAGGCATGTCACTCTTTTTCAGAATGGACTAACAGTAATTCTTAACAAATACACTTGGATTTTCCTAGGAAGGCAATTTTTCTATCCACATTTAGACAGCAGTATTAAAGTTCTTATTGATAATATCATCATATATTTACAAAGATGCAAAGACATGAATTAGGGATGAGGAGTACTTTAACTGCATTAGTTGGATAGTGCTGATCAGTTATTTGAACTGAAGTTAAAGGCTAACTGGAGTCTGGAGATTAATTTGGAAATGGTTTATGTGTTCTATTTTTAGGCACCTTTATGCATTCGAAGTGTGAATAAACATAAGCCAGTCAAGGGAAAGCAAAGGCTTGGGGAAGGCACCTTTTTATAATATTATAATATTAGCATTATACTTTCAGAATGAGACTCCTGTAGGGTGTATGAAAACCTGGTGGGATTTAATTGAAGAATTTGTGCATTTAGGTCAAGTCAGGTTTAATTTACAGAAGATCTTCCACAGTATCAGGCTTCATTTACCAAAATTGCAGGAGGGACTCCCCCTTTGCAAACCTGTTCTATCCACCTCTGACGAAGAAGCCAGACAAGCTCTGCTGGCCTTTCCGCACATCAAGAAAACAGGGAAAGCCTGTAGTAAGGTGCTGGTCAGCGTTCATTGAACACACTGTTCAATACTGCTGTTGCTTTAAAAATAAAATTTCTTGGCAGCTGAGTCTCTATAAGTAATGTACAAAATAAGTGAGACTATATTAATGGACAATAGTTTTTCAGTTCTTTCAGTAACAGGGGCTGTCCATTACAGCCTGAACTTACTTTTATGCCTATTTTGCAAACAGAAGGGAGAAAGTTCAGAAAGATCTAAGTAAGCAATGGGAGAAGCAGTGCCTACAGCAGAGCATTTGCCTAGTCTGCTTTTCACTAATGGCCCAGAAACAGCAGTTTAGACTCTGTCTTGGGAATCAAAGTTTCATGGGATATGGGATAAGACAAATTTCAAATATCTCAGCTCCTGCTTACCAACGGCTTTCTGCAAATCTTCTCTCCTCCATACTTAGGCCCTTCCCAGCTTGACTTGGGGGCTCAAAATGGATTAGTTTCCAGATAAAAGCATCTAAATGCATCTCAGCTGTACTTAGGTGCCTATGTTTGGTTGAATTAATTGTCCTAGAGTGATTTAGAGTGTGATTCACTTCCTTAAACATGGTCAATTCAGATAACTTAAGGTATCGGGGAAATCCACATGAGGCTGCCAGGTTTGTCATACCCTTGTAGCAATAGGTAGCGAAGGGATAACTTTCACTCCAAACGAACGGGTCTTGTCTGGTTGTTGGGGGAATCCTTGAACAAGCTCTGTCCCTGCTGCTGCTATAATTATAGGCATAGGACATGCCAGCCTGCCTACGAATGAAAGTCACCCCTTAATCCCCAGAGCATTTAGCTGTCCTGGCACAGGGCAGGAGCTCCAGGGGCTGTATGAAGCCCACGTGACCACAAAAGCTATATATAATGGGCAAAGTTTGCTCTACCCTGCCGCCTTCATGCATGCCCCTTGTAAGTCTCCATGTCCCCCTAGCTTGTGGTCCTTCCTGGCCCTTTCACGAGCACCACAAGTAACTTTATACCCATAAGGGACATCATCTAAACCTACTGATCTGATATAATACATTAAAAATATCAGTACAACTTGACCAGGAGGTAGACTTGTGGTGCCTTGTGGGTAGACCCCAAGCCTTGTGGGGTGATCAGAGCAGATAGCCCTTTGTCATAGACTGTGTATTAGTTAGCCACAGATTCAAAATAAGTAATAATGTGAGCAGAAGGGCAGAGGAAGACTGATTTCTTACAAAGCTGTGGTCACTAGTGATGAACAAGCCCCAGCATTCCCATTGCCTCGGTCAGGCACCAGCAAAGTCTTCCTCCTCTTGTAAACTGCCTTTTTCATGAAATCTTTGTGCCTAATCCATTTTCTATTTGTCTAAAACTGGCCAATGGTCTCAGAGGTCATTGGGAGACCTAGGGAGGTTCACACCCTCATGCGGACAGTGCAATAACATGTGCTATACCTTTCTTGAAAATCGGGGTAATAAAAATGCTATTGCTGTAACCAGCAAAGCTCTCAGACAAGTTTCCAGAGTGAAGATTCTAGTTTAAGACTTTTTGTTCCTTAGTGCTCAAATGAACAATTTTGGCAGCATGGTCTGTTTCCTGAGGTGTGAGAAGTCTGGGCAGCTTATTGTTCTAAATGTATTTGCTACGGACTGCTACCTACCCACTATTAAGATTTACTTGGAAGGAGAGACCAGCCTTCATATCATCTCTGATCACTCATCCATCTATTCCAAACACTGCTCAGGGCATGAACACTTGAGGTGTTGGGCCTCTTGGTCTTGGGAAACCCAAAACAAGTTCTCTTTGGCCAAGTAATGTGCTTGGAAAAAACATTCCTTGCAGCAGTAGTAAACAGCAAATCGGGGTGTAAGACATTTTGCAGTCATATGTGGCTAGCAGTTGGTAGATATCTCCCTTTTGAAATCCACAGATCTGTCTTCTACTCTGATTCCATGAGTCCTCTTGAACAGCCGGTGCCTGCCTCTCTGTGTGGGCAGGTAACCTTCTGTTGCACCGCTGCTATGATCCGCGTCTTTGCTCCTCTCTCCAAGCACCTCCTGCCCCAAGACTGGCTTTATGTTATTGCAGGGTGAATCAGCTGCAGATCAAGTTCCTCACTGCTACCAGAGCTTCCCCTCCATCAGAGGAAGTGTGTCCCCCCTTGTTGTCATCCACGTTTTGCTGATGTGCCAGCTCAAAATTCAGACAACAGCAGATATTGGGGCACTTAAAACAGCCAGATACCAGAGAGAGGTGCCATTCTGGAGAGTAGTCCATGGCTGTGGGCTCCAGAAAAGAAAAAATTATATCAAGAGGTGAAAGCTGGGGCTCAGGTGCCTGGTGCCATGCTGACACAAAGCACATTTTCCATCTGAAGGCCTCCTGGAGGGATCTTTGCCAAAGCCATTAGTGGCAGAAGGTCACTGGCATTGCTTTGTTTCACTGAGATTGTCATTACTTTTGGCGGCAGAGGGGCTTCCCCCTCCCTGCAACCCTTGGTAGGCAGAGCCTCCTTACCCCCCTCGCCAGCCTCTCTGCCCCAGCGGGCAATGGGGAAGAGCCTGGGGTGATGGCAGGGACTAGGGAGCAACAGCAGGATTTTGGGCAGGCAGCAGACAGAGTCTGAGGCGTGGAGAAAGGGCAGGCATGAGAGAAAATGAGCATTGAGGAGCCTGGGGAATCTGACTGTGAAGAGGAACTGCAGAAGAGGAGGGAAAAGTGAACAGCTGGAAGGGAAATCCATGCTGGAGAGAACATTGCATCGATTTTTGCCCAGGGAAGAAGAATCCCCCCAGCACAGAGTGAAACTGGAACAAGTGTAATGAGGAGCAGCTCCTGCGCGGTGGCCAGCGGGGATCCCCCTGCCTGTGGCAGGGCGGTGACCACCTCCGTCTGGCCCCGATTTGGTCTTGTACTCTGTCAAATGGTATTTCAAATGTTTAGAGCAAGCCAGTGAATCGTTAAAGGTTACCTGGGGGCTTTTCACACTCAGCTGTATGTACCGCACGGGGAAGAGCTCTGCTTTCAGCTGGCATTCCCTTTCTCAAAAGCATGGGATCAGCCTAATGCAGGTTGTGAGCTGCAGGTTGCCTCCCTCAATATTAGTACACTTGCCCTTCTTAGCTCATTGCCAGTATCATTTAATGATTGCTGGTGGTGTCTGGTTGGCTTTTTCTTTCATAATTCTGTGACAAAAGAAAACAGATACAGGTGAAAGCTGCTGTGCAGAAAGCAGCCAAGCACAAAGAGGGAAAAAATCGTGTCTCTTCCCGGTGGCAGGGAATTTCACTGCGGTTCATTGTGCCGCTGCTGGGCTCACAGCTCTCTGCTGTTTTTTTAACTGCTGCAGGCAAAAGCCAGATCAATCTGTTTTAGGTGTTTGTTTCCTTGTCGGTATGCTGCGCTCTGTCAGTCGCAAAGGCAGGGGATGCACACCCGGAGACAAACAGATGATGGCAATTTGTGGTGTGCCAGATGGGGGTGTGTGATTCAATACTGAGTGGAACTGCTAACTAGAAAGGCCATCAAACAACACAGTATCTACATTTTCCATATGATTATGGTCTGCCAGATCTCTGCCAATGACAGGGATCCACAAGCATGACATCACTTGCATTTTGGAGCACTTCTCTGCCCAAGGATGTACCATTTTACACCTGAGCATTTCTTGGAGACCAGCACATGTGTTATCTGCCTGACTGAGGCATAGGGGAAAACCCAGCAGGGTTTTCGCACATGTGAACAGTACGTCCTGTTTTCTCCATGAAATCTCAGCTGACTAGGACAAATTAAATTTCTGCCTTTGGTGCAGAAATTTATGAAGTTAAAAATTGCCTTTCATCTTTACAACACCTACAAACTTTGGCAGTGTAAAGATCAATTTGACTTTCTTCTAACATGGATATAATGGGTTTGATTTGCTCTTCACACTGTCATTGTGCAAGAGCAAGAGATTGCCCCCAGCTGACAGTTGTAGAAAGGTGAGATCTCTCTGCCCAAGGAGTTAAATTAATGGGCTGCCATTATCTGAATCCTGCAGAAGACAAATCCCTTTGGTATAGTCCAACACTAAAGATGTGATCTCCCTGGTAGGATCCAATTCTCAAGTTCTTCCACCACTCTGACTGCATGACCATGGCCTTCTGTGACCTGACTGGGTCTCCCTCTAGCAGCTCCCCAGCCCAGGAAGGTGACAGGAACATGTTGTGGCTCTAACACAACCATGGAAGTAGGTCTGGCCTTAGCATGTGTTTGAGTTGTAGGTTGGGTTTCCATCAAGTAGGAAATACTGTCAGATCTGTTAATACGGATATTGTGCCACTTGCCATGGTTGTCCATCGAGGTACTTGTCCTGTGATGGTGGAAGGACAGTCTGACCAAACCCTGACTACCTTTCTACCTTTCTCATGGCAGTAGTCCCTCTGGACAACGGTCATTATAATTTATTAGTTACATTAATAAGGTTTGAAGCTTAGGTTCGTTGGTTTGGTTTTAGTTAGCCAACAGTACTCACAGCTCTATGTGAAGCTCTGAGATTTATCCTGGAATCTTAAATGAAAAGACATGATACACAGGTGCAAAATATTTATTTATTCTAATACCTTTCTCATACACACTCCAAAATCTCAGATTTTAAACCTGTTACTGGATTGTCGGAGAAGAACAGAAAGCCTGTGGCTCCCTCCCTGTCTCCTCACCTCTTGCATCTTTGTGGCTTTTCAATTATATGACAAAATGACCCCATTGCTCAGCCTTAATGCTCACAACACTCCTGTGACAAGATTCCTTTTGCAAACATGTTTATCTCTGACATTGCTTTGTCTTCCCCAACTCAGTTTATGTACGTGGAGTCTGATCCAGAAGACGACTCAAATCCATGGAAATCCTTCCTTTGGGTAAATTTCTGATCAAGCTTATATTTGAGATGACCCAAAATGTAATGACTTTAGAGCAGAAAAGACTTTGTGTCATGTCATCTTTAACATCTTCTCAGACATTATACTAATTTTTCAGTTTCTACTTTAGTATCTGACTGCAGTAAATATAACTTTTTATTACCTAATAAACATACTTAATGCAACCTGTTTGGTAGAGGGGACCGAAATCCAGACTGTGAGCTGCAATAAGAATCCACAGAGGATCTCTCACCATCTTCATGAGGGATGCATATAAAGATGAAGAGAAGGATCTTGTCTTTTCAGTGTGGTTGAGGGTAGGATCATCTCATCTAGTTACAGCTACCTATAGTATAAGCATTTACAATGAAACAAGTCACCCTAGGTTCCTTTCTGTTGATCAAGAGAAGTAGGTATTCTCAAGAAGTGATTCGCTTGACCTATTTGTAGGCATCTATTTTAGGACTAAGTGATTCCCCCTCCCCCCTAGAAGTGCCTATTTCTGTGCATTGACTGCAAAGAGCAGTGAAGGCAATAGCTGAAAGGTAAATGTCTACATTGCAGGTTTTTGCTTTTGGCTAAATGAATCAGTGGATGTTTAGATTTTATCTTTCTTTACTTATTATTGGCTCAGGCCATCACATTGTAGTAATGGGTGGTTTGGGGGCAATATGCTCACACCAAGGACTGTTCTGTTTCTGTCCATTTAATCTCTGCCTTCTGTATCTTCATTTTCTGTTTCTCTTTTCTCTTCCCTGTCTTTCCATGTCTCTTCCTTTTCTCTCGAGCAATTTCCAGTCCTTTCTTCTTTTATTTCCTGAAATTGTTTTTATTAAAATAACTAATACAAGTCCTTAAAATATTATTAAGACTTTGAAGGTAGTACGCCAGTAGGAGGCGGGGGAGTTCATAACTCTTGGAACTCCTGTGTTGGTCAGGTTTCAAGGTTATCTTCACATCCAGGAGGGATGGAAATGCACATTGTAAAATAAAAGCTTAAGCTCTTCAGAACCTGGATGAATCCTTCACATTACACTAAATGATGTGCTGCATTCAGGCAAATGTATTCCAGGGAAGAGCTGCTTGGTGTGTTTGCTTGATAATGTCAATATTCTCAATCATAGACGATCAGATTTTACACTTGCATTTTTACAGTTGCTATAGCTTGGGTACATGTCTTCATTTCCCCTTTGTTGATCTGACTGATGAGGTTGTATCCTGGCCTTGCTGGAACCCCTTGGAGTTGACTCTGGACTCAAGGTGAGCAGTGGTTCTCCCTGACATTTTGGGAGTGGAATCTCTTCTCTCCACCAACTCTACTCACTTCTCCAGGACTGAAGGTGAATATTGCCATCTCTGACTTTATTCTTGCAAGCATAATGGCTTGTTGCTCTTCTCATTGCCACCAAGATTATTCAAAACCTCCATAACATTAGGATGCTTATCACCTCACCTTTTAAAATCCTGTAGTTCAACTGTTCCCAGTAGAGCCTGATTTTCCTTGTTAGTCATCTTCACTTTCTTATGCAGAAAAAAGCACTCAAACCTCATAAATTCCAGTCCTCTAAAATAATAAAACTCTATTATTAGTGTTGTCTTCAATGTAGAGTCTTATGTGTGCATTATGCACATTGCTCTCTCATCAACAGTAAAAGAACCCAAAGATGTCAGAAGAAATGAAGAATACAAATCCTGTGGCCCTTTCTAAGTCAAAATCTCTTTTTAAGTCAAAGAAACTGAAGAAGAGTGGTGTAAGAGTTGTAATGTTGATCGAAGTATATTGTGACACAGTTCTTTCCCAGAAT
Source organism: Podiceps cristatus (assembly GCA_000699545.1). Taxonomy (NCBI): domain Eukaryota; kingdom Metazoa; phylum Chordata; class Aves; order Podicipediformes; family Podicipedidae; genus Podiceps; species Podiceps cristatus. The sequence continues at coordinate 9,069 of KL289154.1, read as the reverse complement.
TTACTAGCAAAGTTAAGTTTTATACTGCTAGATTTCTTAATGTGGAATTGGAAACAGCTACTCAGCTTCCGGTCAGGCCCCTAAAAGATGATGGGTTGTTTACAGGAAGTAGAAAGTTCCTTGGAGCCAATTCTCATTTAATGTAAAGCCAGAATCTGGCATCTTCCAATAAAATCCAAAGAAGACATGAGACTTTAATTGAGATTGGCAAGTTTTAACTGGCAGAACTTTCTCCTTTGATAAATCATATATCTATATTTGAATCCTTTACTTATCCATTTCTAATTTGCCCCTTGTAATATCAAATCTGTCTCTCTGTCTGTCAACACCTATATTTCTGTTCTACCAAAGCTGAAACTTTGCTCAGTACAAAGACCTTTTGCACTATTTAAAACTCAATTACCCTGAAAATTCTTCTCTTCCCAGATGTCTCAAGTGTTCCGATTATGACAAAAATGCTTTGCTTGATAATAACAGGTATACTTGCCTTATGAACAGGAGAATAAGAACTTTTTCCTCTTTTTTATATATCTGTACACTTATACAAGTCTGCTTGAATCAAAATGTTACTGTTTTCAATATTTAATTCACTATATGCTGATTTTTTAATATAAATAAGGGGGAGCAGAACAGAACAAGAGAGGGTGGGAAAGAAGAGAACAAAGAATTTTGAAACTTTAAATGTTTAAGAATTGCTGGCAGCAGTGGACAGGGAGGAAGCTACCACAGACAGTAGCACAGTGCTTCTGTTACTTATTCCTGGATTTCTTTAAAAAAGTTTTTTATTTAGGAACTTGTTGGTTATACTAGTTTTAGAACAACTCAGATTCTTGATTTTCACACAAATGGCAGTAAAATCACTGTTTCTTATTCATGTCTCTAATTTGTCTTAATGTGATTTTACATTTTTCTCTTTCATTTTCAAATCTTGTCTGCATTAAGCTATTTTAATGCCTTTGTGGTAAACAAAAATTAATTTATGTTATATAATGAACTGCATAGGTTAACACTGCAATGCCATGAACTTTTTGCTACTGCAATGAGTTCAAGGTGCTTCTCAAAGTCTGGGGAAGTGTTCAGCATTTGAGGTAGTATGGATGTTTTCAATGTTAACTGGCTTCTTTCTGCTGCAAAGCATTTGTATTGCATTGCATTGCATTTGTACCCAGCCAACAAAGAAATTACTTTTTAACATTTTTGACACCTGGTTCATGTTGAGTCGTGTAAAGCATTGAACTATTGTCAGTGGAGGGAAAATATGACACTGAAGACAAAGCACGTACATGAATTAAAAAGAGTGGTCAATTTGAGATGATACAGCAGGCATACACTTCATGGTAAATCAGGGCATGATATTTTACAGGAGTTTTATATTGTACACAGATTAGTACTAAAAATAGTTCAAACCAACTATATTAGCATTTTCACCTTTTTGGAATCAATTTTTCATTGCTTTACAGAAATAATGAAGATTTTTTTTCACTTCTGTGGTTTAGCATTCGCTGAATCTTATTATTGAAGAATGAAGTGAAAAACTGATTTTACAGAAAACTTTACTAGTGACCTGAACTGCAGTGTTCACTCTCTTTGCAAACCAGGCACTTGGCCACACCACTGCAGTGAGAGCTTAGATCTACCTTGTCTTTGTAAAAGAAATATTCCAAAAATCTGTTTTACCTATTGGCTTTAGTTGCAAAATGTTAAATACCGTTGTCATAAGACTCAGTTCAGGCTCTCAGTGGTACTTCTCTGTAAAAATACTTTGCACATCTGTTTTATCCTGAGAGACCAGGTTTTTAAAACATTATTCCTTTAGCACCAAATGTTGGTAACTAGAATTTATTTTTGCATTGCTATAAGCAGCTAAATTCCTGTTATAGCAGTATGCAGATTTTTTTTTATTCTTGTAAAAGATTTTGAGACTGATTCACCCAGGGCCTGATTCAGAGAAGTTCCAAGGACTTCCTGCAAGTCGCTGAGCACCCCAGCTGGTATCAGTAGGGATGAAAACCACTGGATTTGGCCCACAGTGCTTTTAAATCCACACTGAAATCGTGGTTGTTTGTTCGAGCTTGTTCACATTACAGACGTTTGCTCTTTAATTGCTTGCAAATAGCCTTGAGAAGTTTGGAATGAAACATGCTACAAAAGTGAAATATTGATGTTATGGCAAACACATTGCAACCCCTTCCAGAGTGTGACTCCTTCACAGTAATCGACCTTTGTCAGACCTTTTTGCATAAAGTATGTTGACATGAAAGAGGACTTCAGAATCTATTAGGAGTTTTTCATAGAAAAAAGGATTGGGCTTTTCCCCCTATATTTTCCTTTTTTATTTGTTTCTCTCCTCCCACTCCCCCACAACAGAACATTTTAGACAGGGTCCAACTCAAATTGCAAAGCTGAAATTACATATCTATCTATCTACCTTACTATCAATCTATCTTTGTTTCCAGTTGTGTAACCATTATAAAATATATTTATTTAAATACTCTCAGTACACAGCTTTCCCATTAGTATTCACACTACTCTCTGCACAGAAATATTCCTCTGGGAACCGATGATCTGTTTTGCAAAAAAACACAAGAAACCTTGGAATATGAAATTGTGGTATCCTGATGCAAAGTAACATCAGCAAGAGTGAGAGTCCTCTGAGTAGCACAAGTTCTCATATTTGAAAGTTGTATTCCTTCACCAAAACAAAGGGATGGGAACTAAATGACAGGAAAATAATTTACCTTGGTATTTTTCATAGCCTTGTTCTAAGGAGCCAAGTGAAAGTGAAGAATGAGATAAAAAGAGCAATTAAGTTTTCAAGGACTTGATGGGAAGAATGGAAGGAACAGAAAAGTGGATTCTGAAGTGATGCTAAAACTTCGGTCACCATATTTTGCAACTCTTGTAAAAATTTCTCTAGAATATTAGGGTTCTTACACAAGTAGCCACAACATCAGTGGGTTAGATAGCTGAACATCTGGAAAGGTTCCTGAACACTACTAAGTGCTTAAAACTGCTAGGCACTGCTAAGCAGAGATGGACTGAAGTTCACTTTGAAGATGTATCCAGTGAAAGAGGCCAGGACAGCCGTACCAGCATTGTAAGGAGCTATGTACATTAAATTTTCCTGCTTGCAGAAATTGCTTTTGCAACAGGATCATTTGCCATCTCTGGTTGAAATAAAGTAGATTTTATTACAATAGATTTTATCTAGAACCTCAATAGGATCTTTCATTTGGACAACATTTTGGCTGACTCTGTGTTCAGTGAATAATATCCTTTAGGTAGATACTGTAGATATTTTTTATTTGCTCAGGTACTATCTTAATGGTTTCTTATTATCTACATCTATAGGTATGAGCATGTTCTCCCTCTCTCTCTCCCCTGTTGCTGAAACTATATATAAATAAAACATCTTTATTCCTTTTTGTTCTTCACGGGAACAAGTCATTGCAGACAGTTTGTTAATCAGTTCATCTATTACAGGATGCAAAGAAGCTTCCAAGAGAAAGTGTTCCCACTTGTTATATGGTATGAGGTCTCTCTTTTAAACAAGGCTGGGTAAAATATTCTGGGATTTCCTGTCATTAAGATAAAAAAGAATAAGGTAATCTAATCAGACAAGATGCCAGTGTGAGTTAATCTTAGGGCAGTTGGTACGAGCCCATTCATGACAATGATTACATTTTTGAATTTTTAAATTGGAAAACATCTGGCAGAAGGTGTCAATTTGTGAAGACATGAAATGTAATAAAAGCGTAACGTTTGTGGAAAGAACCAGCTTGCTTTCTGAAGAAGATGCAGTACAACACTATGTATTACGTACACTGGCTTGGTTCCTCGGGTAGAACCTGCTGTCACGCTCCCAGCCAGGTCCTGGACCAGCTCGTCAAGAGGACCCTCCTGCTGCAGGCTGGTGGTCTCCCAGACGCTGTGCAGCACTGCTCGCCTCGGCAAACTGCTCCTCCACCGGGCCAGGTTCAAACCTGGTAAAACCTGGTCGGTACTTCCTGGCTACCCTAATCTTCCCAGGACTTGCCTGCTAACTCCTTGCCTTTGTTTCCAGAGCTGCTCTACGCTTTCCCTTCTCTTTCCCGGCCCAGCCCCAGCCCAGTAAACACCACAGGGCTGCCTGGAAACTCATGTGCTGTGCGAAAGACCACCAAGGGGAATTTCTACAAGCAAGGCAGAGGACAGGGACATGAGTGCACCCTGCCTCATTGGCATCAGCTCTGCCTTCCCTCAGGAGATGAGGCAGTTCTAGCAGCCATTTCAGAAAATCTGAGGGTCCTGGTTTAATTCGGCCTCTGTCCAGAACACAAGAAGCTCTCAAAGTCCTTGCCATCTTGGATTCTTGTGGTGTATGAAGAGTGCAGGGATCTGCTCCAGAAGTCTAGAAAAACGTCCGTTTGAACCCCCGCTATGATACAGAGGATGCTTGAAAGCAAATTTGCTTTAATCTCGTATGTAGCTACCATTATATTTTCTTTAGATTAGCCTGATAGAGGATATCAATATCCTTACAAAAACTGCTTATAGCAGGAAGTCTATCAGTTGCAAGAGTGAAAACAAAGTGGCTTCTGTAGGGACCTGTTCTATAAATAGTGGCTTGACTAAGCTGCAAGGAGTGGTGGGGTGAGGTAGCTCTAGATCGTATGAGATGCCCATCACCATCTTCTTGTGTTGGCATTTTAAATTAATTTGGATGGGGTTTATAGGTAACTCTGAGGCAGAACTCATGGGGCCTCTGTTACCTGCTGTCCTCTGGGTAGAATACTCAGGACACCGAAGTGCTGATTGAGAAAAGGTTCAATTTACCTCACCTGGTGTTGAATTCAGTAAATCTGTCTCTCTGTGCAAGCCAACTAGAAATAAGTTTTGACTGTTGTGCTATAGTTTTTTCTTTAACAGTTTATAAATTTTTGTCTGAATGTTTAGCCAGCTGTGTGTTCCTTCTAGACAATTAGTTGAAGCTGTATGCCATCAGAAGTTCTCCCTGAGATTTGAAGTCTCAGTTTGACCTCGTCATCTGAGTCAAAGCACTGTTATTTGGGCAGTCTTATTTTTTTAACACACTCAGCAGCTTCCTCTGCCTTTTTTTTTTTTTTTTTTTTTTTTGTGAAATAGTGATGATGTCAATACAACAGATCTCCTTCCACAGCCTTGACATCTTGTTTTGATCCTTCTTTGGCAAGCCGGTGTAGTGAAATCCCTGAAATTACGAATGGATCTGATGCTGGCCATTCATGTTTCCAGCCAATTGATTCCGAATAAAGTTGTCTTGAAGTTAGATTAGGCAACAAGGAATTCCCGATTCTGCTATTGATCTGCTATGTAGTGTTAGACTCGTGATATCAGTCATTGGTGCTTTGCTTTTCTTATCCATGAGAATAAAACTCTTAAAGGCATGCTGAGGGTCACAGATTAAAGACATTTTATGAACATTAAGACCCAGATTCTGCTGCCTTTATTATGTAGTATCTCATCTTGCAGTGCAAGATAGATTCATTACACCTTCAGTAACACACCCTGCAATATGATGGGCTCAAACATAACCTGATTACTAGAACATCAACTTTGGCCAACGCAAATCTGCTGTATCTTGCACACAAACTTTATTTCTGAGTAGCTGAAACATAAAACTGATCTGTTCTTTAAGCCAATCGTAATTCAACAGATCATTAACGACAAATGGCAGAATGCCCCAGCCATCCTTCCAGGCAATACTCCAGATGGAAGTCGTTGGGTAAAGAACAGGAAGGTTTGGCAGAATGTGAAAAAAGAATAAATTTGCTACACATCACTCATTTTGCCTGACTGCAATAAAGTAATTGTAATAGAATGTTGTCACAGGATAATGGTCTCCTGCTGCTTTAGAAATGCTTTGCAAAACAGATGTTTACTTTCTCTGTGGGAGACATTGATCCCGGGACAACAATCTTTTCTATTAAAGGAAAATTAAGTACTCACAGGTTGAGCAGTACTATAAAAAGATCATTATAAAAAGCCATATAGTGTAATAGGTGAAATGATATGAAATATATGTGTGATGTACATGGTATATGCAACTAAGCCCCAAGTGGGATTAATTCAAATTGTTTCTTCTGGCAGCTCTGCGACTAACATTTTCTCAACAAATGCAGATAGGACAATGCAATGCACTATGATGAAGTTGTTTTTGTTATTTTAATCTGCCAGAGCTCTGTGAGCTGCAGAAAAACAGCATTTGTAAATAAAAATAATAACATCAAAAATCCAGCATATGTCTGATGAGAAATGCTTAGTTAATAGCAAACAGATAAAAATAATGAATAAATAACAATAAAGTAACACGTTGTAATTAATGGAAATAAAAGACCATGCATTTTCAGGGCTGAACCTAATATTGTGAGTTTTGCTTACTAGAATGAAGACAAAGATTTGAAAACAGGTAAAATTTATGAAACATTTGTGCATTTCAAAATAATTTTCTTAGAAGAGCAATTATACATTAAAGATTGTAAAAGAATTAAAAATATTCATATTTTTCTCTGAACTGTCTGCAATAGATGTGGGACATATACGTTGCACTCTATTGTAGAATGGTAGAAAAATTCCATAGGCTCTATGTTGGTGGACCTTATACATTTTACAGACACTTCTGCTATTCATCCAATAATGTGCCAACTGCAAATTTGGGCTGATGAGACACGTATAAAAGAAGAACATTTGTTCTCTCATGTGCTGTAACTGTCTATGTCTATGTGCTGTCAAAGGCATTTGACTGTCAGATGAAGCAATGCTCTGTGGTATTTAGCTTTTGCCAAGGTTGTATCTCGATCAGGAGGAATAAAATGAGAATAATTAACCAGGGACTGAATGACCTGTTGGCTCACCAGACTCCCCTCCAGGACCAGCGTCATCGTGGATCTTCTGTTGTACATTTCTATTTAGCTCAAGACACCCTGTGATGGTGTTTGGTACGTTTCCAGCTGGTGCCTCTATCCAATTCCATGCATTTTATATCATGAATCCTGAACAGAGTGGCAGTATGCAGGCTATCGACATCTTTGCAACCGGACCGGGAAGGTATCAGGCTTGCTTTCACAAGTTTTAAAGGTCGTAGCTGAGTAGAATAACGAGTGATTAGCGACACTGAGTCCGGGTATACTCAAAGCACTGCTTCAGCTGGAGCAATAGATGATTTAAAGCCCTAATTACATTTTTTACTCTGAGTGGTGAACTTCACTATCTAGATGCTGAAGGAAAACGTCTTTTACATTCTTGAGAAGAGTTGGTTTGGTATACGAGTGCATTCAGTTATAATAATCCTGACCTCAGGAACAGTCATTGAAGTAAAGGATTTCCCTTCCCATTTCAGGGTCACCACTTTACAGACTTAAAAGGAATATGGCCATGAGGGGCATGAATAAAATATTTTTTAATGCTGCAAGGGTAACTCAAGAGTACTGTCAAATGCGAACGATAAGTTGCATTGGGAAGTGCTACTTGAAACTTTAAGAAAAAGAGGAAACCGAAGACTTAAAAAGTGTCAGTTTTGTCATCTTGAAAACGTTTTTCCCTAGTGCTGAATAAAATGCAAATATGCCCACAAGCAAGTTGCTTACCCTACAGCTGAAGTACTGCTGAAGTACATGGAACCAGTTGACACTTCAGTATTTTAGCAGTTTAGACTTATAAATATGTATTTGCATTTTCAATGCTAAACTATGTGGTTCTTACCCAGTTGTCACTGTCACTGCATCAGCCAGGGAACCAGGGGAAGTTTGCTCCACTGAGGACTGTGTGATATGGTCTAGGAGAAGGAAGCAAGTTTAAGGGAAGCTGAAGCATGTGAAGAATGTTAACATCTTAACACGGAGTATCCTGTGCTAGGGATACCGTTTAGCACCAAAGGATGCCTTCCAGACCCCTTAATTCCTGGATCCCGTCAACGGCAGGAGTTTAGCCTGAGGGCAGGCAGGGGCTTGTGCAGCGGGTCTCAAAGACTCTGTTAAATGAGGATTTCTTTAGAGGGAAGAAGGAAAAGGCAGAGTAGCTGTCTCGTCTCTCTGCACCCAGGTACTGATGAATATTGTTATTCCCTAGAGGATGAAAGACAGAGGAGAACAACAGATCTGGAGGTTCATGTGTGAATTCACTCTTGGGTGAAGTCATGTCTGATTCCTGTCCTAGGGCTGCTGAGGGCGTCACCAGGGCTGCAAAACTAAAGTCTCTGCATCCCAAGTATAATATTTAATAAGGCAACAGAAGGTGCTATGGACCACTCTGGCTTTAGTACACATCCTTTCAATCCACAGGCTTCAAGCCCCAGATATTTAAAAAGTATGGCAAGACAAAAGGAGATTCATTGGTTCTTTTACTCCATATATATTTCAAGGGGGTAGGGGGTGGGGGGAACTGGGTGAGCCAAGAGAAACAGGGATGACAACACTGAAAGCAATGCCCTGGCAAGGGCTGTCGTGCCCTAGTGAAAAGCGGCGTACTCAGTCACAGACCCGTGCCCCTTCTGAAAGCAGACACGTGGTTTGTGCTGCCTAGGGCCACGCTCAAAAGCTCCTTCATACCTGTGGAAATCTTCCCAGTCTCTCCAGTGGGTTCTTGTTTCGGCTGCACTCAGACATTTAACAGGGTAAGGTTGTAAAACATATGTCACAATACTAGGGAAAGGTAGAATAAAAACTATCATAAAATCATTGCCTTTTAAAGTAAGTTTTCTTTGAATGAAGATAAAGTAATGACAAGCTGTCTTCCTTGCTGGTAGGACGAACCACTACAGCTGTGATTGCATCTCCTTGAAGCCTTTCTGCTGAGAAGGGCTGCGTGGGGTTATTGCTATTGCCATGAAGCTCTCAAGGTGTCTTTAAACTGACTGCATGGGTAGGGACAGTTGGGAAGGAGACACCTTGCATTGTCTTCAAGGGTGTCACCCTGTATCCGAGCTCCTCTGCTTTGTGTCCTCCACCCCCCTCCTTTCTCCTTGGGCAGGGTTGTAGCACAGGGCTACTGCAGGGGAATGAGTTTAGTTTCTTCTTTTCTTTTTTGGACACGACCCGCGATGTTAGCGGGAGC
>JMFS01135808.1:0-19430 GCA_000699545.1 Podiceps cristatus | reverse complement strand
TAGAAAGCATTCACAGACATGTCCCTTTGATTCAAGCCTGTTAGAAAAACGTTTACAAAAAACAGTAGCTTTCTAAAATGCTAGATAGCCTGGGCACATTTTAGTGGTTTTGGTCTCACACAGGGTATATTTGTCCTGCAGGTTAGACTCAGTGGAAAAAAAAAAAAAGGCAGTAAAGTCAGATTCTGAGTGTATCTTTCATCTACCTGGGTTTCATTCATCACATACCCCTCAATCTCTGAATACAGACATTCAGACAAAATGATATTTTCCTCTTTCAGGACGATTAACCGATTCTTCAAGGCTGGGTACCAGAGCTCATTAGGAGCTACTTTGCCTCCAGAACGGAGAAGTAAGAGCTAAAAGCAGAGAACAAGCTCTCTTATCTCTTCAGTCAGAGGCTTTCCTCATCCTCCCTTTCACCACAAAAAAATCCCAGGTCAGAGCAAAACTTTCTCATAAATCTAACGATATTTATTTCTTCAAATACTGAATATTGCTCAAAAGATAATGACAAAGGCTTGTAGAAGTTGGTGAAGCAATACCATTTGATGGGATGGTACACACTATCCTGCCATCCTGCCTGGAACTCATTAAAGAACTGTTAATAAAAAAAAGAAAATTGAAATTTTTGCAGCTTTTAAGCAAACATAACAGTATAATTCCTATATAGCTCATTATTTTACTAATGCTACCACAAAGTCATTTATCTCAAATACAGCAATGTAATTAACATTGGTTAGTGGTAAATCAGAGCAGCAGACTTTTCAAACCTATAAAGCAAACATTGTACCCCACCTGTGCTCCTAACTCAAGTATTAAGCAGTACAATTAATCTGCATTTGCTACTTAATGAGCTTCTAAAACACACGTCCTTAAAAATCTCAGTCATAACTCACATCTTGCTTGGACATTAGTCCACATCCCAGCTTTGCCACTGATTTGGGACAAGACTTAGGTTATTTAGCCTGTTACTATATTTGTCTCACATGTGTAAAAGTGGTTGATAGTCCTTGATCACCCTATGGGGATGTTATAAGACTGAATTTGCTCCAGTTCGCAAAGCTTTTCGCGATCCTTGGCTTACTGTGTGGAACTGGAATGCAGTACACACGTGCCAAATATTCCTACTATCCTATAGCAACTGGGGACAGATATTTCACATACCAGCTCTTTTACTCTGGGACAAATGGCTGCTGAGTCAAGTGGTGGTGGGGCACATTGAGGACAAGGCAGGCAAAATCCAAGCAGAAAAGCGAACAGTTTCTCTAATGTCGCAGAAAAACAAAACTAAAACTCCCAGTAAAATCAGACTCTGTAAACAAGAGAACAACATAACCCCTTCTCAGAAGAGTCTTTGACAAGCTGTTGTATTGATAGCTGATTCTGGCAGCTGGCAACTGCAGAATATTAACGAAGCATTGGTACAAAACCAGTCTGAACAGGTTGATCATGACTGACTGAAGTCTACGGTGCATGATATCAAGATACATTATTTGTCTGTAGTGTTTGCTCTTAGTTTGACCTTGTTGCTTGCTTGCTGCTTTCTCTTTCCTTTTTCCCCATTTTTCCTTCCTTTCCCTTCTTCCCTCCCTTTCTTTTTCTTTCTTTCACTAGTTCTCATTTGCCTAATTAAGTTCAAATGTGCTGAGACCTAAATAATAAAAAATGTTGCATATCAGATGTTTTAAAAGTATCCTCTTGCCCTGTTTCTCTTTTATTATTTGTTAGTCGACACGTGCAGCTCTTACTACAGTAAGCTATGTTCTTGTTCATTGCTCACATAAATGGGATTTATACAGGGGAAATAGAAGGAGCTCAGGAGAAAATCCTTGTGCACAGTCTGACTCAGGCTACGGAAAGGGAGAGCAACCTTTCTGTATCTGACAGAGAGAAGGGAGATTGATGGCCTCACTCGGGGCGCGCGTCAGTCACTGTTCCCCTCCTGCTTCCCTGGGTGGAGGGCAGGCAGCGTTCCTCACCCACTGCTTGCCTATAAAAGCATAGGTATGGGCAGTGCTTGCTCGCTAGCTTTAATCAGACGATGGAATTCATGACTGACTAAAAACACTGGTGGTGACCTTTATTTACTCAAGTGCTACCTCTTTGTTTTGGTTTGGTTTTTTTTTTTTTTTTTTTCCTGGTACTGTGTCCTTCACATGAACATCATCATGTGCTGTTTTTATGCTTTATACTGTATTTATTTTTATTCTTTACAGCCCATGATAAGCTCTGAGAGCTCTGAAAATGCATTTTGCTTGTCACTGCTTCATTCTTCCCTCTTCTGCCTCTTCCCTTGTCAACATTTATATCAACTCATATAAAATGCTGTTTTGTTTTGGTTGCTAATGGATTTTGCACATGTCCATATACTACCTATATTACCCAGATCTTACTAATTAGGCTTAGTTTAGAGCTAGGTATGTTAATGTGTTAGACTGCTTTAGGAGGACTTCAGTTTCAGGGATATAAGTGCCAATTCTACAGGAGAAAGTTGCTTTGGCTCCTGAGCAGATATGGGATGTTGGAGATGTTGGATTTAATGTTTCTGACAAAATGAATACTTTTTTCCTCTTGGTGCAAACTTGTATTTTTTTTTTTCCTTTTCACCTTTTATTAATTCGAGATAAAAATGGCTATCACAATTGTAAAGGAACATCAGGGAAGCTATTATTAACTCTACTCTGTGGGATAAACAGGAGGTGTGAGATACAATGATCCAGGCTCTTTGTGACAGTGTGATGTCTAGCGTACGTTAGCAGACAGCCTTTAACTGCAGCAGAGCAACAAGCTGGCCATGCAGTGGGCTTTGCAGCCGTGCACCTCTAGGCCGAGGCATAGGAGCAGCCAGTGCCCCCTTGCTTGCCTCCCTAATGCCCTCTTACTTTACTTTGAAGCTTTTGAAAGGAAGAAGCACTGAACTGTCAGAGCCTCTTCTGCTGCCCTAAGGAGGTGGATATGGGATCTTCCCAAAGTGCTGATGTCTTAGTGACATTCAGGAACCTTCAGCATTCTTCTGATGACTGTGGTGGCGGTGATTTTTTCAAAGACGTTGTGTATTATTTTTAGGAAAAGGAATGCTTCCTCAATAAATTGGTAATAATTTTCTGTTTTTATGGACAGCAATGCCTTGAAGTTGTGTGGCATTACTAAAACTTGTAATAGAGATAGAAGTGTTGTCATATGAGTATGAACTATGAAAACAAATATGCTCAAACCTTTGAAGTGTAAGAAAACAATAGCTAACCTTTTTTTTTAGGAAATAACTGAAAGTTTTCTCAGATGAGCAGAACAACAGCTTTTGGGACAGATAGCAAACTCTGTTGTTTACTGTCACAAAATTCACAGAAATAAGGTTCTGCATTTCATGCCAATTTGAGTTTTTGTGCTTTTAAAGGCAACTGATCATCACTATGTGTGTTATAAGTTACAATGGGCTTTCTGAGATACTCTTCCTTCTAATGGGTCCTGCTTCAGCAAAACCTGGTGTTTAATGCTTTGCCAAAGTTATGTCTCAGCAGCTACAATGGTCTCTACTTGTCCAACTTCTCCTAGTGGCAGGCTCAGCTTTTCCTCACTGATGTATGTATGTATGTCAGTGGACTAGTATTAAGCTGAGACTAGGATAAGCAGAAACAAAGTACATGCCAGGGATTCTTTCTGGGTAAGCATATAAAAATATTTATATGCACTGTATACAGAGCAACAGGTATCTGTTGCTGCCAGCAGCACATCTGTATGATATGATGCAGAAGCCATCCTACCTGGGCTTTTGCAACCTTGCACAGATGCCAGATGTTCTAGTGGTTGATTTAGCTTCCCCCTTGTAGGTCTGACAAGATCAGGGTGATGTCTACAATCAGGCTCAGTAAAGTGGAGAATCAGAAGTACAGTGGGTTTCTATCACAGGGCTAGCCTAGTCCTAGGTAATCTTAAAAGCAACGCTTTGCTAATTTTGTGGCAGATATTGCATGCAGCTACATGGCATTTGCCCCAGAGTACTCCAGGCATTATCTCGAGAGATTAATATAAGCTGACACAGTTCATTTTTTAGATTTTGTTAAGGTAATCATATCACTCCCACCTCTAATACAGTTTGCTATGAGAAATTGGAATATGTCGTTAAGTTGCACAGAAAAAATCACAAGGAGACTTGCTGGTAATCATAAACATAACAGCAACCTACACACTGTTACCATCCACAGCTTTCGATACTGGAATGGCAGGAGACCAATCAAAAGTAGTAAGTTGCCTAAATGCCCAAGAAAGAAACGGGGAGGAAGGAGGAATTTTCAATTCATGCTGTCTGTGAAGGCTGGATTACAGAGAAGAAAACACAGTGGACTCCAGCTTTGTGTTTAATAATAAGGGGATTTTATAGTGAAAAAATCTCAGAATTACAAAATGGATTCTCACTACTACATGTTTTCTAAAAAGATTATGCAGAATATAGAAAGCTTAAGGTTTTAGATATCAGGATGATACTAACAGTATAAAATTTATTTTAGGCCTTAGGAGTTTTATGTGGATTACCTGTGATTTCCTGAGGTGCCTGAATGTGTTGGTTGCACCTCTTAGAACCTCTACAAGATATCATTCTGGTGGCATATATTATGACAAATTCAAATTAAAGAATAGCTGTGGAAAGTTTGTGAGGTTATTAGTGAAAGACTTCCTGATGTCTTTTTAGAGCGAAAATAGTACCATCAAGCTTCACCTTGTTCCTGCAAGTAATATCAAGACCATTTAATATGAAGATAAAAATTTTAAAAATAAGGGTACAATATGGAATTGCAATATTTTGTATTTATTTTATGGATACACAGGGAATTTTAAATGAATGGTCAAAAATTGGATAATGCCAGCATATGATAAAAAACTGTGTAATGAATTTATTCCTTGCTGTTGCTGGTAATTTTGCTGAGGTACCAGTTAAATCTTGCTAACAAAATGGCATGTAGTGATAATTTACTGTAGCTTTTTTCTATTGTTTCTTGTAACATATTTCCAGGTTTTTTCTTCTGTTTCATTCCTGCGCTAAATCCACACTGTAGATAGTAGAGCCACACAAACACATCATTTTCCAATAAGTGACCAATTGCAAATACAACTTCAGTGACTGAGATCAGTGATTTGTAATAGTTGCTACATACTGAATAGGGTATTGCAAATATTCTTGACACACAAGTTTTTTGGCAGAATAGATTTTGCTTCTAAAACCAGGTACTTGCACTCCCTGGTCCCATGAAAGCTGGAAATTGGTCTCTGCTCTGAGGATTCTTTATAATCCTTGTAGATGACGATTGAATACTGCCGTTTAATAAAGAAGAAAGTTAAACTGAAACTTTGTTTCTTCTCTTCTTTTTCAGCATAATCGGAGAAGAGACAGAAACCAAAAATGCCACCAGCAACAGCAGCACCACAGTACCCACCTCCAGATGGAGGTTGGGGATGGGTTGTGGTCTTTGGGGCTTTTATCTCCATTGGATTTTCCTACGCATTCCCCAAAGCCATCACGGTATTCTTCAAAGAAATACAAGAAATCTTCCACACATCATATAGTGAGATAGCTTGGATATCATCAATAATGTTGGCTGTCATGTATGCAGGAGGTAAGACATCTGTGAAATTTGCAAATATCATAGTTTTGTGTTTTTTTCCTTTTTTTTTTCCTATATTCTTAAGGCATTTAAAGTTAACTACTACCAGATTTCATCATTATTACTTATTTACCAAATTACATGGGGTTTTTTGTATCATACTTTAGTACAGAGTATTGGTAACCACATCATCATTAAAGGAGTGCTTACTTTCCCTTTTAAAACATTTTATATTCTCTTCCTTTTTGTTTTCTGCCTTAGGGCCTTTTGTTTGTTCCACAACTTAATTCTGTTTTGCAAATTTTCCCTAAATTCACAGTTTCTGAGAACTGCATTTTCCAACGGACCAATGCCCGAGTAACTTCTCCTGGGACTGGGAGTGCATTTGCTCAGTTTCCACTGCCTCGATGAGATCCCTCAGTAGATCAGATGATGGAGACTAAACACAGAAAATTATTATGGCAATGAGGGTTTGTTAGTGAGGCACAGGTATTCCTTTGTAGACAAGGGTTTTATATCTTGTCTCTATTTGTCCTGAAATAAAATCCTACTTTCCATTTAGGCCAAGAGCCATGTTTCATACATGCCATCTGTATGACAGCTAAGATACGGACAATCTTATTCTTGTGACTGAAATGAACAGTGAACATATATTTTCTGATATCTTTTTTTCTTGTGAGCAAGCAATTAAAGAACAAGACAGATAAAGAAGGGTTTTAAAGTATAAAACCATGTTTGAGTACTAAATGTCAAACCTGCTTTGGCAGGTTTTGTGTCTATCAGCCTCAAAGACTAACTGTTACATTCTGCTTGATTTCTTCATTCTTTCAGAATATTTTTTTCTTACGTATTGGTGGGAGCTAGCTGCTACTTAGGTGAACCACTTTTTCAGGCAGTCCAGAGGTCTGAATAAGAGATTAAATAAATCTGGCATTGCCCTTTCTTTGCATGTTATGAGGTAACCACTTGGAACATCTCAGGTTGTTTGCAATGATGGAGCAATTAAATGCATACATTTATGTATATCTGTGTCTGTGTGTACATGTGCATATGTATAAATGATACAAACCGAAAACGGATCACCTCCTCCAAGCTCAGGAGCAATGCCTGAGGAAGTTAGGAAAAAATGCCAGGAGTTCTCTATGGAAGAACAAGGAGCTTCTGGACAAACTCAAACACAAAAAGGAAACCTATAGAGGGTGGAAGCAAGGACAGGTAGCCTGGGAAGAATACAGAGAGATTGTCCAAGCAGCCAGGGAGCAGGTTAAGAAAGCTAAAGCTCCGATAGAATTAAATCTTGCCAGGGTATGTCAAGGGCAACAAGAAAAGCTTGTATAGATAAGTTGGTGATAAAAGCAAGACTAGGGAAAAAGGAAGACCCAGGGAATGACAGGCCAGTCAGTCTGATCTCTGTGCTCAACAAGATCATGGAGCAGATCTTCCTGGAAACTATGCTAGAGCACATGGAAAATAAGGAGATGATTGATGACAGCCAACATGGCTTCACTAAGGGCAAATCATGCCTGATAAATTTAGTGGACTTCTACGATGGAGTTACAGGATTGGTAGATAAGGGAAGAGCAACTGATGTCATCTTCCTGGATTTGTGCAAAGCATTTGTCGCTATCCCACACGACATCCTTGTCTCTGAATTGGAGAGACATGGATTTGATGGATGCTTATCCACTCAGTGGATAAGCAACTGGATGGATGATCACACTCAAAGGGTTGTGGTCAATGGCTCAATGTCCAAGTGGAGACCAGTGATGAGGGGAGTTTCTCAGGGGTCAGTATTGGGACTGGCACTGTTTAACATATTTGTCAGTGACACAGACAGTGGGATCAAGTGCACCCTCAGCAAGTTTGCCAACAACACCAAGCTGTGTGGTGTGGTCAACACGCTGGAGGGAAGGGATGTCATTGAGAGGGACCTGGACAGGCTTGAGAAGTGGGCCTGTGCAAGCCTCATGAAGTTCAACAAGGCCAAGTGCAAGGTCCTGCACATGGGTTGGGGCAATCCCAAGCACAAATACAGGCTGGGGAGAGAATGGATTGAGAGCAGCCCTGAGAGAGCCCTGAAGGGCTTGGAGATGTTGTTTGATGAGAAACTCAACATGACCCAGCAATGTGCACTTGCACCTTAGAAAGCCAACCATATCCCGGGCTGCATCTAAACAAGCATGACCAGGATGTCAATGGAGGTGATTCTGCCCCTCTACTCTGCTCTTGTGAGACCTCACCTGGAGTACTGCGTCCACCTCTGGGACCCCCACACAAGAAGGGCATGGACCTGTTGAATTGAGTCCAGAGGAGGGCCACAAAGATGATCAGAGGACTGGAGCATGTCTCCTATGAAGAGAGGCTGAAGAGTTGGTCTATTTCAGCCTGGAGAAGAAAAGGCTCTGAGGAGACCTTCTAGCTGCCTTAGTACCTAAAGGCGGCCTACAAGAAAGCTGGGGAGGGACTTTTGACAAGGGCATGTAGTGATAGGACAAGGGGTAATGACTGAAAGAGGGTAGATTTTGATTAGATATAAGAAATAAATTCTTCCCTATGAGGGTGGTGAGGCACTGAAACAGATTGCCCAGAGAAGCTGTGGATGCCCCATCCCTGGAAGTGTTCAGGGCTCGGTTGGATGGGGCTTTGAGCAATGTGGTCTAGTGGAAGGTGTCCCTGGCCATAGCAGGGAGGTGCAACTAGATGGTCCCCTTCCAACCCAAACCATTCTATGATTCTGTGATTCTAATCACTGAAGAGTATCACTCCAATATTTTTCAGAAGTGGTAACTGTGTAATAGTACACTACATTATTATCAGGTCCAGTAAACAACCTATTGAAGGAAGCATGAAGTCTCATTTTTAACATGGTAACTTTTTATCTCTGATTTCAGCCTACCTAAGTTTTGACACCTGAATGACCCTGGCTCCTTTAGCAGTCAGGGAAAAGACGTAGGTGCCTACAAAGAGGAATTCAGGCTAACCAAGTTGCTTTCTCTAAGTACCTGTTTTTCCTCTCTGACTATAAAAATGAACCTGCAGCCAGTATAACATTAGCTTAAGCACCTCAGGTAAATATTTTTCAGTTATTGGGATGGAAAATGGATCCTTTTTTCCAAATGCTGGCAGAGGTAGAGACCTTATAAAGACATTTTGACAAGTGGTGTCAATATCAACAAAAGCTTGCTGTTCAGATATTTTGATCCCCTTTTTATTCATATACTAGCAGAAACTCATAAATTATTCATATACTAGTAGAGAATCATAAAGGATTTCATAAGACCAGCAACAGTAACAAAGTGATTCACCAAAATTCACCAGGTGAAGTAACTTGAACTAATGCATTCAAGAGTGGAGTAGAGGAACAAGTATGTCCCCTGTTAAATTCGGGTCCCCTCTAATGTAGTTACTTCTTAAGGATGTATCAGCACTTGCACTGTGGAGTGTACACATGTAACTGTGGAGGCCCCTGAACAAGTTCTGGAGCCATCTGGAATGAGGGAAGAGCATAGGTGTTGAAAAGCTGGAGTTTGTTTCTGCTTTCCTTATGCTTTGACTTTTCACCTGGGGTCTTTGTCACCACATTTTCTAACCTGAGCTAAATTTTCAAAGGACAGGTTTGCTTTATAGCGCAGGTGCTGTTCTTTATGCCTTTTCTGTCATCTGAAAGATCACCCAAGTTTTATTAACAATGCAGATGCAAATCTCAGGATGTTTATCTGTGGTCATTTTTATCTGCAAGGTTCAATGTTCTCAATTTGTAATGTAAACTACAAAGCATTCAGTAGTTCTACCTTTTCTCTAATATTTCTTTTACTGTTCTGAGTACCAGCATACTAGCTTCACCTGTACATTGACATTAAAAATTACAGAATGGTTTACCATTCATTCTGCTAACACCTGCCCCAGTCACTATGAGGATTATCAACACAGAAACAGTAGGCAAAGTTGTTTGGATATCTTGTTATAGACCTGTGGTTTTAAAATGCTGAGAATGACAACCCTGCCTGATATAAACACTCTTTGAAGCCATAGCTTCTCTGAACCACTTCCTAAAAAATAGGCCATTTAGACAATCACTGGCAGAATATGAAATAGCTATCAGGAAAAACATTTCTGAAGGAAATCACTCCATTGTTTTTACTGTCTGAAGGTGGTTTGATTCCTTAGCATTTGATGTGCTGTAATGTGAAATACACATTCAGGCCATGAGTACAAGGTGTATTGTTTACTATGAAGTGTGATGCGTACATCTGCAATGAACACTCTGTTCATCATACTACTAATTAAGGTAACCTGAAAACATCTAAGATCTGTCATCCTCATTAGAGTTTAGCATTCAACCTATTAATCAGCACAGTGGGGTCAGTGAATAAGTTAGAGTCTACGCAGACACTCTTTGCTTTGGAGGCTGCAGCCTCTTGCAGTAATTAGCTGGCATCTGTGTTTCACTAACAAGGTATTAACTTACCTTTCAATGTCTGAGGAAAAAAAAAAAAGAAACTAATAAAAGGCATCCAGTAAGGAGCTAAAAAATGTTAATTATGTTTATCACTTACTTCATACTTAGAATAAATGGCATTAAATTATAGCAGACCATCTGGCAATCCATATGGTCTCCTGCAGTCCTGGTTAATTCCAGCAAATAGGTCAAGCACAGCATTCACCCTGTTAGGAAAGCACTAAGCAGAGGTGACAAATCTGATAAATCAAATCAATGTGAAACTCTTTTCCCCTCTCAATCTGGCATAACATGCACTTCATACTGTTTTTTGTTGGTTTGGGGGGTTTTGTCTGTTTGTTTGTTTTCTTAAGCTCTCTCTTCTCACCCCACCCCCCCATCTCCTGTATGTAAGAGTTTACTAAAAAGCTGTCCCAAAAAGCAAGATCCTGTGATTTGATCAAGGTTACAGGTATCACACAGCCTCTACTGTTCAGCCTGTGCTGGAAAAAAGCATCCTCTGGAGAAGAGGAATAGTTCAGTCTCCATGGCAACTCCTTCTTCTGCCTCTCTTGAGCAGAGACTGTCAACTGTATTAAATTAAGGCTGATGATTTTGGGATGGACTCCTATACCCAAGGGACGGTGACTGAGACCACCAAACTTTTGTTACTGGAGGACAGAAGCTGGAATAAACCGGAATTAGTTCAGTTATCCTGACAGGGCAACCTGTGTTTTTGTACATGTATGAACACATGTATATGAAATGTGTGTGCATGTATGCATTCTTATATACATATATATGTATTCATATACTTACAGAGCCGTATTTATGCTCTAACACACACAAGCATTAAGGAATTCAAGAAAAACATCAAACACCTTTGACCTCAAGTTTTCTCAATTCATTCTTCTCTTCTTCAGAACTTCACCTCTCGCTTTGCGCAGCGGTAACAGCCAAAGGTGATCAGAGAGCGTCCTATCGGAGCTCAATCTGTTTTCAGTAAAAATGTTTTCATTGCTTTCAGTGGAGGTTTGATAGGAGCCTTAGTGGCAGCTATGAAAGCCATGTGACAGGTCTGGTGATTTCAGACACAGCTGACCTTGAGTTTTAGATTTCCTTAGGGAAGAAACAGTTGGTTTATTCGCTTGTCTTTAACTCTTTTTCTGTCATTTTTCCAAGGACAATTTCAGTTTGTTTTTTTTTGTTTCTTGGTTTGGTTTGGTTTGTTTTCCAAAATAACTTTTTGGGTGTGACATTGGGTTAGAGAGATTAACTTGAGAGCTGGTAAATCCTGCAAGACATACCCAGCTGTGAAATGGGGGATAGTCTTGCTGGTCCAAAGTTCAAAAAAAAAAAAAAAGAGTCTATTTTAATTCTAGATTGTATTTCTGAGTAAATAATTTAAAAAGCACCTTTAGAATCCTTTTGAAGAAAGATAGTATATAAGTGTAGGTAGTGGCCATTACCATTTTTCAAAACATGATTATAATTAAAAAATGTAGCTTTTAATAGCTTCCTCTCTCTTCTTCTGTGCTTCTTAAATTATTCAAGTTTGAGATTAAGTATTTCCAAACAGTAGCAAAACCCTTAAAGGATTTTTCAGGTAACAACACAGAATTAACCTATAGACATGTTCTAATTTTGCCTTTGTCAAATTTTAATTTGGAAAAGAACATATCATATGGTATGTTCAAAATATTTGTGATTTTATCTCAGTGGGTGTTTTGGTGATATTGCTGTGAAGACGAAATGGCGTGCACAACAGAGATGACAGTTGCGAAATCCATGTAACACAAACAACAGATGGTTATGGATTTTTACTTTTGGACAGGACCTGGGCACTGTTCTTCCTTCCTGGTAACATTTTGTTATTTTGGTTTTACAAATACTGGCACAAGGAATTCAGTGGCCATGGATAAGGAGATTGAGAAGCTTTCTTAAATTGACCTTTGTTGTCAGGGACAGGCGTTTTTCTCCATCAGAATATGCAAAGTGTTGAATTTTAATAACCTCATTTAGAGTGTCCTTGAAAGCAGAACTTATCACCTTTCCGAATGCCTCATGGGCATGAGGGAATACTTCACATTTAGCCTAAAATATATGTAAAACATCTATGTCAAGTTAATTTGAGACTCTCAGATAAAGGAAGGAAGTCATAATGAGGTGACACAAGAACAGAACGTTTTGAATCTTACTAGCAAATGGAGATAAGTACAAAGAGTATTAAGAGTAACAAAAAGTAACAAAAATATTATAAATTTACAGTAGTTCTGTTTTTAAATAAGAAGACCTAAATGCTAAGGAAGCCTGATAAAGCCTCTGAAAGGTAATACAGTCACTTCTTACTTTTCTTGAAAGGCTTTGAGTTTTAGTAAAACTGTACCTTGTAGGGCAGTGTTCTGTGGTAGCAATGTTTTTTTTAAACAGAGGCCTTCCCTAATGTTTAGAAAACACTCTTTAAAATGGTCATGGGAAGAAAGATGGCAAAAAGCAAATCTGCTGTAGATGGTTTTACACATTTTTTTCAAAGAGTTTGGCCTCTTATCTACAAGAGCAAGCTGGTTTTTTACTCTGCAACTTGTTCTGTTTGACTGAACAGATAAGACCTGTTAAATATTCCGTGCCTTTTGGGGATCCAATTTTGTCACGTTTTCATGAAACATAGTTTTTATTGGGATCTACTGAACCACATTCAGGAAGCCAGCCTCAAAGTTATGCACATGCTGCCACTGACAGAAATAAGGGGGGTTTTGTCCTTTATTGTACACATATATTAATTTTGAGTAATCGTCAGAAGAACATTATGTGACAAAGAATTCCCACTGTGCTTCCACAAAGCTCCTTCAGTATCCAGACCATAGGTTATTAGTAATGATTTGATGCATACCATAGAAATATTTGTGGTAACTTAGATTTAATTAACTCAAGCCCTTTACTAAAACAGTTATCATTTACATACAAGCAGGCAATGTGAATTACATAATGAATGTTAGTTAAGCATTCTTTTCCTATTTAAGGCTTTCTCTTTGTCTTGATCTTCATTTGGTTTTATAGCCAGGGATTTCTATAATTAATCTATACTGACAGCTTTTTATCTGCAATAG
Source organism: Podiceps cristatus (assembly GCA_000699545.1). NCBI lineage: Eukaryota > Metazoa > Chordata > Aves > Podicipediformes > Podicipedidae > Podiceps > Podiceps cristatus. The sequence continues at coordinate 6,285 of JMFS01135808.1, read as the reverse complement.
AAGATTCTTTTTTCTCTCCCACTTAGTTTCAAGTAATGGGTCAAACAATAATAAAAACTATGCATCATAAAATACATTTTCTAAGGGGCTAAAACTTGGTTTGTTTAAGAAAGATATCAAGGGACAAACTTAGGCCTTTGATATGTTCATTGAGCTTGTAAAACTTTGACAAAAGAATGCTTATTTTGTGTGTACTAGTAACGTTGGATTAGTTCCCATATAGTTTTTCATATCACTGGATTGTACAATGGTTGTATTTGTGATGTGTGTCGCATAATTCAAAGGTAATGAAACAATGGTCTAGCACAACTGGGAATCATGAGATATTTAAGCAGATACCAGAGAAGTACTGTGGAGAAGGAAAAGTCTGTGTATATCATTGTAGTCACACCAGCACTTCAAATGAAATAATAAACCCAGCAGTTTACAAAGAACTTATTATAGAATTTTACTGGTCCATTGTTTAGGAATGTCTAAGAACTATTCCCTTGTTTATTTTAAAGGGTATATTCAAGGGAAACAGAGTTGTACTGATATATTTAGAAGATATTCTCAGCCAGTATCAAATGGTAACAACTGAAATTTTACTGTGATTTATAAAGTAATGTAGATCTCTAGTTGTTAACAGAGGTAAGTGGACCAGGGGTGTAGTGACAGGTTTATGCTCATGACAGGGAAACTATAGAAATCAAAGAATGAGGTGGTTTTAAATTGTCTTTTATAATTACTTTAAAAACTCTTTTAGTCAATTGACTGGTTTTGAAGATTTTTGCAGAGATCACATATGACACATGTAGATAAACAGATATATCATATGAACAGTTTTTGATCAGTCAGAACCTTTTCATCTAACAGTGATATTTTATTAAGATTGCGTATGTCAAAGATCCCAAACAACTGCAGTTTTGGTAGGTAATACATGTTTCATTGGTGCGTACAAGCAGAAGAAAAGCTCACCTTTCTTTTCCACAAAACCTGGCAGATTTTTTTTTTAATCATTAAGAAATACTTAAGCATTTTCAATGCAGTTTTACCTGACTTTTGTTTCGATGAATATGTACTATGACTAGACAACCAAATGAAAGAATGTGATTAAAATAGGAGACTGTTTTGAAATAAGACCTTGATTTCCTCATCTAGTTCAAACACTTGCAACACTTTCCCACTGATGATGGGAACAAGTGCCCTGTTTGGTTTTCTATGTGTACTCCTTTGAAACACTTATCATTAAGGGCTTTGATTTTCAGAAAACATTGAAGGAAGGAGTGTTACCCTTACAGCTTTTTAACAATAGTAATTACAGATTATATGTACAGGATTCATGTGTTCAATCTTCCTTAGCATAGGCACCTACATCTGATCCAGTTGTTTAGACATCTGTTGTCAGTCCATAAAAATGCGAATTTCTGATTCGTCCCTTCCTAAGTCAAATGTCTGAAACACATCAAATGAATCATGTTTTAGAAAGGCTTCTCTGGTTTTTGAGAGCTAAAGGAATCATAGAATCATAGAATGTTTTGGGTTGGAAGGGCCATAAAGGTCATCATGTCCAACCCCCCTGCAGCAGCAGTGGCACCTTCAACTAGACCAGGTCACTCAGAGCCCCATCCAACCTGACCTTGAATGTTTCCAGGGATGAGACATCTACCACTTCTCTGGGCAACCTTTTCCAGTGTTTTACTGCCCTCAGCGTAAAAAATTTTTTCCTAATATCTAGTCTGAATTTCTCCTCTTTTAGTTTACAGCCATTACCCCTTGTCCTATTGCTACAGGCCCTGCTAAAACATTTTCCCCTACCTTTCTTATAAGCCCCCTTTAGGTATTGAAAGGCCGTGATAAGGTCTTCTCAGAGTCTTCTGTTCTCCAAGCTGTACAAACTCAACTCTCTCAGCCTCTCTTCATAGGGGAAGTGTTCCAGGCCTTTGATCATTTTTCTAGCCCTCTTCTGGACCCTCTCCAACAGATCCATGTCCTTCCTGTGCTGAGGGCTCCAGAGCTGGACACAGTATTCTAGATGGGATCTCACCAGAGTGGAGTAGAGGGGCAGAATCACCTCCCTTAACCTTCTGGCCACGCTTCTTTTGATGCAGCCCAGGATACAGTTGGCCTTCTGGACTGTGAGCGCACATTGCCAGCTGATGTACAGCTTCTCATCCACCAGGACCCCCAGGTCCTTCTCAGCCGGACTGCTCTTAATCTTTTCATCCCCCAGCCTGTATTGATATCTAGAGGAAGGTTTCAGATGTCCATTTTGCACAAAACTGAGGTGATGCCACCTTACATGATTGTTTCCTTATACTAATACATTATACTTTGCTCCCTAGAGACCTTAAAATCTAAGAACATTCCTGTTGAAGATATGCACACATGGTTAGTGATTTTGAGACTGTTCTGGTTAAGATTTATTTTTCTTCTTTAATGTTGTTACACAAGTTGTAATTCTTCCACATTTCAGTGACACTGACTCAGTTGTACTAGTTTTGATACTATTAAAAATACCTATTAGCCTGTAAATTTTCTCTAATCTTGAAATGACTTTCCTTATACCCATAATTCCCTTTCTTCTATCATCAGCTAAGAAAAAAAAACCCCACAACTGGGAGAAAGGCTGGTTTGTCTAATCATTAACCAAGTTTACACTCTTTTGTAGCTGATCATAAGCTGATAGAAATCTATGGATGTTATATTTTCTTCTGCTCTGTGAATTGTTTGAAAGTTAGATACACTTAAGACTTGTTGTAACAAGATCCCCCAAACTTCCCTATTAATATTAGCTAACCATACCAATTTTGTCATGGTACAAATGTGGGGCATGGTACATGCCCCATCCCTTGAAAGAGTCAGGGGGGACAGGACTCTGAACAACCTGATCTACTTGAAGATGTCCCTGCTCATTGCAGGGAGATTGGACCAGATGACCTTTAAATGTCCTTTCCAACCCAAACTATTCTATGATTCTGTGATTCTATGAAACCTTACTCATACTGCTCTCCTATGGAGGACTCCTTTGCTTTTCCAAGAACAGAACTTACTTGACTAAGTTTTTTTCTTTTACAAGAATGTCCCACACATACTGCTTCCAGATTTGCAGATGTGTCCTAGCTTTTATCTTCTTGTTGTTTTCTACATCGTATAACGTAACTTAATGTCAGGACTTCCCAAGGACTCTGCAATGGCTTTCAGGATAGGGCTGGCACAAGAAAAGAAGGTGGGTGTACTGTTTTGCCTTCCCTAGAAGGTGGAGTAATCCTGTCCTTGGAAGTCAATTTTCACTCAAAAAAGCTTCAAGAGCAGTTCTATTCTAAATTGGTTGAATTATTGGCATATACCCAAATGGCAGAATTAATCCCTCCTTATTGTGATATTGCTAAGCTTTGAATGTGTGTAATTAAGTAGCTGAATCTGTTGTTATTTGCCTAATCAGAATAGCTGTAATTTCCAGAGCAGCAAGTAAATAAACAAAGTGCAGGAGGTTTTACTTCTGGATATCCTGCTTAAAGACTGTCTTTGCACAAACTATCCAATCCATAAGAAACCAAGATTCTGTTACCATGAAACATTTCATTAAGGAACATATGGTTTTAAAGCTGGTGAGAAGCAGCATGGCATTACTTATGGTGAAATTTATTTTTTTTTTTTATTTAGTTAGTTACTTATTTAGTTACGTAGTCAGTTTACCTGGATACATGCCAGAAAAATGCAGAAAAATAGAAGAATTAAAGTAAAATAACTACACTTTAGGTTATGTGCTACATATGGTGAATCTGCTGGTTGTCTTTGAATTTATAGCCAAATGTTCTAGAGTCACATTTTGGCTAGTGACATAAAAATATAAAAGATGACAGTAGGAAAACTTACAAAAGATCCATTCATATACATAGTGGTGAATGACAGTTTTCACTGATGATGTTATGCTCTTATCATGTGAAATGACTGCCTGGGACTCCATTCCAAGTATCGGCACTGTGGTGCTAATCCTGCAATATGTGCTTAATTTTAAATACCTTAGTGATCTCATAGAGTTCAAAGCTAAAATAATTTTTTCACCTGCTTAAAGTAAACACATAAACATGTTTATATATTTATGCAAATATATTTATTCATACGTATTTGTAACATCAAGATCTCTTGACAGTATACTTTCAATGACTTAAGTGCTCCCAGAGGCACTCATTAAAATCTCATTTTTATTTATATCAAGTTTAAAAAGACATTATCCATAAATGATTTATGTCTTTTCCCCCAAATAAAGTATAAATAAAATATAGGAGATTAGCTTTGAGGATTTACAGCATTTGAGCAAAACTGGCACTACTCACTTTATTAAAGCAATTTGATTAAACTTTGGACTTATTTGTCAGTAAGCTGATCTCTACTCCATAAATTTTAAAAAAAACAAAAACAAAAACAAAAACAAAAAACCAAACATCTAAGGACACAGTGCACTTTGACCTTAAGTATGAGTCTTCTAGTTTCAATTTTAATTTATTGGATTCCATAGAGTTCCAGTGCTGCAAAGTGCACTGAGGAGTGGAGAATCAGGCTCCATGACTGTAAGGATTGTTCTGATTATCCATTGAAGCAACAGACTATGTAACAAGACACTTTCAGGTAGTGACCTGAAATTGTATGATTCTCATGTGAGAAGAGAATGTAGTCAACATTAGAGACGGTTGTAAGGGGCTGATGGCCTGAATAATCATTTTTGATGGTCACATTTTTATTGTCATAGAAAGTTACAGAAAATCTGAAAAAAAACAAAACCAAAAAAGTTTTACAAAAAAAAACCACAAACCCCTCTCTCTTATGGGCTGGGCTTGCAGAAGGACTAGACTTCCCAGATGTGATGGGCAATTCATCTCAGAAGGTCCAATGTGTGTTATGTGACTGCATATAGAGTAAGGAGCAACACAGTCCAGCTATTGAGCTTATACTAAATTAACAAGCTGTAGAGCTGCAATTTCTTTAAGACAGTTTGGTAATGAAATGCAGTATAGTACTGAATGACATGAAACAAAATGTTTGCAATTATTTTTTAAAAGCTAAGAGGGAGAATTAGATCATGGGAATGCCAGATAGTTATATTTCTATTTTTTTTTATTTGTAGGACAGAAGATGTTTGAGATATTACAGAGTGACTTATTTGAAGATATTAAATTCAACTGAAAATTCTGAGACTTGAAATTTTTATTTAGTTCAGCTTGAGAATAAAATAGATGTTAAAGCATAAGACTTTCATGCAATGCTAGTTCTAATTTTATATATCGTTCCTTAAAATCAAATAGCATGTCACAAAGATAGTACATGTGGGAGTTATTCCCTTGTCTTTCACACAGCGCCATAGTTTATACCTGTGCAAAGAGTGTGCAAGGTTATATAAACCATTGCCATTATGATTTAGAAGCTTTTCATATTTACTTACTCAAATGTAAACAGTAACCTGAGTGCAAAGCACTTGACCCTATGCTCAGAGAAACAGAGCCGAAGTGTCATATGGGATTAAGACAAGAACAAATTTGTATCATAGAATTTCTTCTGGATCATTTCTCCTGATGTTATGAAAAATTTACCTGACAAGGTGTTCAGATATACATATTGCCTAGATCAGTCAACTTTCTAACCAATTGCTTTTTAGTAAGATATATTAAAACTTACTAAAGAAACATAGTTCCTCCTGTGGGAAGAAAATTATTATTTCATTAGTAAACCTAAGTAATATTCTCCTCATAGGCACACATGTTAAATCCTTGCAGAAGCAGGTATATTTCACTGGGTTATTTTAATATGTTCTGGATGAAGAATATCAACATAACTCCTTAGATGAAAGGTAGCTCCAGGAATGCATGATGTTTAGGCAGCATCTGTAATAGAAATCATGAGAAGCCTATATTTTAATGGGCACTAATTTATTATGAATTAATGATGCAGCACAATCATTAGAAGTAAGATGCTTGACATCACTTGTTGGAGAATAAGGTTTCTGACAGCGGTAGGTTATTTTATTTCTTCACACTAGGTAAGAAAATATTACCTTCAAATGCAATAAGAAGGCACTAGGTCACCAAGCCACTTCAAGTTGCTCTTTGCAGCAGAGCTCAAATATTCTCTGTTCATGTAAGCAGACCAAATCTAGACTTCCCTCACCCCTCCACCCCTCTATTTTCAGAAGACCTTCTCTATGGAGATGCACCCTCTGCTGCTACAAGGGAAAGAACTGTGTAGAGAACAGTTTAAATGTGTTCTGGTTTGACCCTAAATGGTAACCAGACCACACAGCCACTCGTT
>JMFS01135807.1:0-28985 GCA_000699545.1 Podiceps cristatus | reverse complement strand
CCCCTGGCACATCTTCCTGCCATTCCCCCTGATCCTCTCATCGGTTGCCAGAGAGAAGAGATCAGCGCCTGCTCCTCCTCCTCCCCTTGTGAGGAAGCTGTAGATGGCAATGAGGTGTCTCTTCTTCTCCAGGCTGAACAGACCAAGTGACTTTAGCCACTCCTCAAACAGCTTCTCCTCTAAACCCTTCACCAAGTTCATGGCCCTCCTCTGGACACTCTCCAGTAGCTTTATATCCTTTTTATATTGCGGTGCCCAAAACTGCACACGGTACCCAAGGTGGGGCCACACCAGTGCAAAGCAGAGTGGGACAATCACCTCCCTTGACTGACTAGCGATGCAATAAAAAATGTGCTTATCACTGAAGCCACAGGCAGGTGTGTTTGGGAACAGAAGATGCCAATTGATAAGTGTGCAAGTTCACTTGTTAAGTAAATAAAACCAAATTGCATTAAATATTTTTGATTTTGAACAAGGGTATTTGCATCAATTTCCTTCTGTTAACTAATCAGCTTTAAAAGTTTAGTGAAAGTTTATTGAAAAAATGTCCCATGTGATCAAGTTCTGCTCTTCATGGTAAGACATTGCAGTTTAGTATTTTTCTACCATTTTGTGGTTGAACCTCATCGTTTTCTTCTTTTTTCCAGTTCCTCTGCTCCAACTGGCTAATTCCACTTTCTAGGCTTCATTTGACTCTGGCCGGGTTCCTCTGGAAGAGGAGGTACAGAGATGATGCTGTTTGTCTTCACTGGGGCAGTGCAAGGCTGGCAGACTGGTAGTTAATGTGACTCATGAATGAAACATAGCTTGTCAGCATTGGTGTTGGGAATGGAGAGCTAGAATAACTGTTCTTTGCTTTCTGAGCCTGGACTGGCTCATAATATTTACTCTGTTCACAGGCAGTGGACAGCTTCAACATGTGGCCCAACTAAAAAGACCCTCTCTAATGTAGTATTTTTCTTTTTATTTTTCTTTTTTTTTTTTCTCTGTGGCTGAGATTGCTGCAACACACGTGCTTCCTTGGTTTAAGCCAAATTATTAATACAGTAATGAATATTTTGTGGTTACTGATTATTTTAACCTTTTTCTGTATTCAAAGCATATTTCTTGGCTAACAAGTCTTGGCAGTGGCCATGAAGATCATAGCAGGTCCTGATTTCTTAGCTTCCTGAGATGTTAAAGAATTATGCCAAAAATAGATTAATGCCTACATACTGCATCCCCATGTCCTTCTTCACTCAAGTAAGGAGCAGAAGGTGGGCACACTTACTTATATACTCTGTGTTTGTCACTGGGCTGTGACTGTTGCAGTAGGGTATACCGCTTTAACCACAGTAACAGCCACCACTGTTTTAAATATAATAATACTCTGGAGTAGATCTATGCTAAACTTAACAGGTAGGTGGAAAGAAAAAACATTGTGGGAATTAACAGTAGAGGATAGAAGATCAAATTCTTGATATACTAACTATATATCTGCTGATTTTTCTTCTAACACCTAATGTTTTTCTATGATTTCCTGTCATTCAGCACAGCTCTGCAGAGTGTCCCAAGTGCAATGCTTGATACTTGCCTGGCAAGATCCAAATTATGCTGAAGTATGAATACTTGTATGTGGATTTATAACTCTGTAAAACTGTCAGTGTAATTATCATTAATATTTAAACAATTTCAGCCTTCTTGAGACATTAAAGAGTTATATAACATTTCCTTACTCGTAGTGCTTTTTTTTTTTTTTTTTTTTTTATGTTGCCACAGTCATGTAAGGAAGCCAAATTGTAAATGGAAATCTCACGTTTTGTGTCCACTTGTTGAAATTGAATTTGAGCATTGAATTTTACAGTAGCAGAAGATTCAAGACATCATCTTTTCTTAAGGCTCAGTAGAGTGGTTGAACATTTCTTTATATCTCTTTGGTAAACACATATTCAGTACCCTTTATTGTCCTTGGGAATTATGCATAGCTATGAATGGGAGCACAAGTATTACAAACACATTATCTTGAAGTGTTGCATATGCTTTGGGAATTTATTGTCTACTGCATGTGAGAAATAATGGATTTGTTTTCAGATAGTGTATCAGTAAAAATAAAGTGGCCCATAGACAAAGAATTACGTTTAATGGTTTCCAAGCATTTTAGTTTGTCTAAAGTGACGATATGAGAATATCTCTGAATTTTTAAAAATGCCCCCTCCCAGACATACTATATGTTCAGATAACAGCATCCTATAACTACATGTTGTAAGCATATAAGTAAAGAAACACAAGCATACCATTGGTGGAATAGAAATATATAGTATTGATAAATGATATATACATTATAAATTTGTAGCAAAATTATTCCACCAGTTACCAATCTTCAGAACTGTAAAAAATCCAAATCACTCTTCTGAATTATATTTAGGCATGTGCAGAATTTATTGACGTTTAATAACAATTTAATATAAAAAAAATTGTTCAAAAATCTTTCTGTTTGAGTAGATCAGGATTGTTATCCTACATCAACTGAGCTTGAGTTAGGAAAAGAGTATGTGTCACTGCTCATTTAGAGAGCAGTACCAAATCAGACACTGCACTGGCTCCAAAGGTTTTAAGCACATGCTTTACAATAACCACGTTTCAACATTGACCAGAGTAGCATATTTTCTCTAAAAATAAATGAATTATTTAAAATCTATTAAGTGATGTAACTACATTATAAGCTATTGCCTGCTGTGTACATGGTTTCATGAAATTTAATATGGTGCATACATATAATTAAAGAAACTGACATTTTATTGGTCATATTACACTGAATAATAAATACTATATTATAGCAAGAAGATTAGCTTGCAGTCCTGCATATATATGGTCATGTGAGTCCTGATGACACTGTATAATATCAAAGGACATAAGAGTTCTTTCTGGTGTATATACTTGTGAAATAAGGTTCCTTGTTATATATACCTAAAGTACATAGAGCCAAAATTAGCTCTCTAGGAAACAACTTTTGAAAAAAACCCTTATTTTCTTTCACTTGTACAACTTCAGAGTTCAGTTTACAAACACATAATTTTTTTAGAAGATAATGTATATTTCCTGTGTTTCTCATGCTCTGGTATTACTAAAGACAATAATTATCAGGATATAGAGACTGCCTCTGTTATTGTATATAATAAAATTCCTTTTTGAATAATAAATAATATAAAATAGGCACTTAGGAAGAATCCTCTGTGTAACATCCCTTCCTACAGTTCATTTAACCAAATCCTCTTTTCTAGTAGGAAAAAATATCTTTCAATGATTTCATTAAGAATTACCTATATACTGGTGTTCAGTCTTCAAAGAAGTATGGGGGGGAGTTGGAACAGATGATCTTTAAGGTCTCTTCCAACCTAAACCATTCTATGATCTATTCTATGATCTAAGTACATGGAGAAATTGTCAACTGCGTCATTCAAAGTTTCTTTCCAAAAAATGACCGAAAGAGAAATATGAAATAGCCACTCACAGATATTTTCTATGTGGAAAGGCACAGTTAAGAATGAACAGGAAGATCCTGTTCCATGGACCAGAAACACTAAGTATGGCTATTGATTGTGTTAAACAGCAGTTAATATAAAAACGTAGATTGAGATTCACAGATTACACACAAATGAGAGACGAATATGTCTTATTTTAAAGACATGAGGGGCCCTGATGGGGTAGCAATGAGTGGGGCTGGTTGACCCAGTGAGCATGCCAGGACCAGATGAGCACGGAAGGGTGGACACAGAACACAACCATCAATTGCTTTGACCAGCACTTTGACTAGGAAAAGGCACAGTAAGAGAGGAGGGACCGAAGACCCATTTTGTTACTGATGTACAGCCGAGCAGGCAAAGAGGAGGCCTTGGTGCTACTGCCACAATATACCTGGTAATATGTGCACACACATATTTTGCAGATGCTAGTCTGTGCTGGGCCCAGTGACTCTCCAGACTAATGGGGAGAGATGGAGGAAGTTGCAATCTCTCTATTTCTCTGTCTGCTTCAGGACTTTTTACCTTGATGCTGAGCAGAAGGTAATTTCAAGGCTTTAGAGTTTAAAGAAATATTGGATGAAATCTTGGTGATAAGTCCAACTTCTTCCTATTACTCCACAGGCACAAATTGTCTCTAAAACACATTGTCTGTACCTGAAGTTTCTTCAAATACTATGGAAAAAACTAAGCTGAGTGTGTATGGGAGATATCCACACACAAAATATCCCCAGCTCTTTGTGAAGGAGCAGAGGTATCTGCGAAATATAATCAGAGGAATATTAGTCTTATTAAATAAAAGTACAATATGGTAATACAGAGGTTTTGTGTTAAGAAAAAAATTAAAAACATGAAGGAGAAAAGGAGGAATCAATATAGATGCTTAATAATATTTGTTTTGTTTTGTTTTGTTTTTTGTTAATGTTAGTACTTGCTGAATCTCAGATCTCACAAACACTTCTGCCAGTAAATGTAACATCGAGTTCCTTTAAGCTGACTGAGACAGTTTGTCTGGCTACAGTTATTTCAGTGAATACATGTAAACTGGATGAGGATCCAATCTGTACTAAAATCATTAAGAAGACCATTGCTGACAGCAAAACCACTATAGGCAAAGTGAATTAAAAGTCTTTCACACCCAATAATTAATATCACAAACACGAAGCAGAGCAGATTGAATTATCTGTAGCACAACTCTGTAGAGAATTAAAGCTCTTTAGAGAAAACTTCGAATGGTGGGATCCTTAAAGGATAAGTTTCAGCTCACAACACCAAACCTGGTTTATAGAAAATGGCACTATAAGGTATCACATGGTAACATCTGATGTATTACAATAGGAAATGAATTAAATGGTGATTAATTAATTACAAGCATAACAGATGATAGCAATATCTGTAATCAAAAGTGATTACATTATACCAAGATCAAATAACATAGTGAAGTTATATACTAAAACAAATAATACCAGCTAACATGCACCATTTAATTTATTTTCTGAATAGTGCAACACAAAGTGACTGATAAAATATATGTTTTTTTTTTTTTTTTTTTTTTAAAGGAGGCATAAGCAAAAAAGGGTAAATATTAAAGAAGCAGAGACTGACTTTCTGAATTTCAGTTTTCATCATAACTACTCTCTTCCTCAGTTACTTTTTTTTTTTTTTTTTTTTTTTTTTTCTTTTCATGTTTTGTTATGGTATCTCTGACCTTTTCCAGGTCAAAGGGGTTTTGTTTGGTTGGTTTTAAGTTGTAGCTCAGATTGCTTCTGTGATATTCAAACAGAGAAAAATACATTTCTGGGAAAACAGATCTTTTACTAAAATTTCACATGCACTAAATTCAGGAAGGAATAAATATAACTGCAATTTTCACTCCACATGAAGGAATTTCATTTTGAGTTTACAGGTTTTGTGAGATATTTATTATTTTGGGGTTTGGATTCCTTGCCCCTACCCAGAGGTGTAAAATTCCTTCAGTTGGAAATATTATAGAACAGTGTATCCCTCCTCATTTAGGTCACTCTCAGCACCTTGCAATCATAGATGCTCTTTAGCAATTCGGCCTTATTACTGCCTTTGCATCAGACTTCCTCTAGCACACTGCTCCTATAAGAAACTAGGGATGACTTCCAGCCAGTACAAATTTCAGAATGCCAGGCCTGAGTAAGTCCTTATCCCTCATAATTTTCCTCTTCTTAAAAAGGTCCAGATAATTACATACAAAAGGCATTTTAAACCTAAAAACCTATCTGGTCTCTTTAAACAGCCTCAAATTGTGCATCCCAAGAGAAACATTTAAAATCACTTTCAAAAAATTTAGGTCAGTATATAATTAGAGCCCCACGTTACCTGAAAGTATCAAGTTTGAGCTGTGTAATGTTAGGCACATGCATTGACAGTTTGGCTACATTGAGTGGCAGTTTGAACTTTCAAATGTATGCCTTTGAAAGTATCAGTGAAAATAAACTCCTAAAATCACAGATGACTTTAATTTTTTTCCCTTTATACATTTACAGCAAACAGTTTTTATCAAATATATTTACTAGATATTTATAGTAAATTTGCGATCCTGACACTTTCATGCCAAAGTACAAACTTGTCATAGTAGTCTCCAAGTGTGAAACTGTAAGTGAGAAACTAAAGAGTAAGATACTTTTCTATCCATGCTTCTGTTTAGAATTCACAGCAGAAAGTGGAAAGGAGGCAAAAAACATGAGCAAATTCTCTTTCAATCTCCAGAGAGAAACCCAGCTTTTGTTTGACTGGAGAAGGACTGCTGCAGCATTGTTTTGTCCTAACGCCACCCCTAAGACCAGGGGGCTCTGCAAATTGTCATGCCTGGAAGACAAAGATCATTGAGAAATGGCTTTGGTCTGACACACAAGGACATCATCCTCCAAGTTCAGGTGCAAAGCAAAAGGCTGACTGTCTACCTATTCAGCCATTTTACTCCTGTGACCCTGCCTCAAGCATATGCTTGTTGCATACGGCTAGCATAGAGTTAGACAAACTTGACAGCTTAAACTCTTAATGCTACCTGGGGTTTCTATGAAGACCTAAGGCACTGCTGCCAACCCAGTCTAATAGGCATGTTGCTAGTCTGCAGTATGAGAGATGTAATTTCTACTTCTCTCTCTGCGGCATGTAGGAAAATTTTACGTTTCAGATCCTATTTTTATAAGGGGAGGTAGCGAACCTGATTTACTCCTTAGAGCACTGCACCTTTATCAATGAGAAGTGTAATAGAACAAATCCTGCCATCAGAAGAATAGAGTGGGTTTCCTGGGGATATCCGTATTGGAATGGGATTTGGTTTTGTCTAATGAGAAGCAAATGCCAAATGAAGTTTTATCTCACTTAGATGCAGTTATAACACCTCTACCAAGCTTAAATCTAATAAGGACTGAATTCACACTTTATCTTTTCCTTAATATGAGCACCTCCGCTCTCTCTACTATGCTAGCTGTCAATATCTACACTATTGGTAGAAAAGAGCTATCTATGGCACATCTACCCCTCTGAAAAAAAGTGGGTGAATCTGGCTAACTGGTTTAAAATCTTTAAGGTCCGTTCCTAGCCAAACGATTCTATGATTCTAAATAAGCAAATACTCTGTGCTGTCAAGTTTCTGGGAAAAATATAAGTGAATGATAGCCAAAAGAATTGCAAATTTTCCTTCTAGTTTCCAAAGCATATTTTAAAAACTGCCTTGCACTAATAATTTCTGCTTTAAATATTTTCTTTTGTAACTGGATCTTAGATTCCTTTCACTTTGTCAATCACTTAGGCTTCAAGTTTAAATATGCAAGCACAGAGAGCACAATAAAAGAACACGCTAATCTTATTCTGTCAAAAGCAGATCCTATTTTTTATTCCCCAAGGTCAGCCAAACCAGAGCTGGGCTAAAACATTAAATACAGTGAAGCAAACATACACGTATTCCTATCTCTTGCTAAAATACGGACCTGAGATGTAGAAAAAATATTCTACATATTTTTTTCTTTCTCACAGCTTCAACTGATTGCAAAAATAACAAGTAAACACATTCCCTTAAAACCACAAGAACAAATTTTCAAAGACATTTCAACACAACCCCTAATTGTGCTAAAGTAGGTAGAGTCACCTGCCATTCTGCTGTGGCCTTGGTTAGTAATTTCTGCATTGCACGGTCTTATGGAATCTGTGAAACAGTGTGGTCAGTTCTGAATCTAATGCCCCTTGGAATTAGATTCCTCCCTTGGTAAATTAACTCCTTCGATAAACTCAGGTGCTTTGGACTTTCAGCCCGTTGGCTCACTTGCAAGTACATTGACATAAACAGTTGTATGTAGAATTTAGAATGTCTTTTTAAAGGTACACCATTTTCCTTTTAAATACAGCACATAATACTTATTTTTGAAGTGTATTGCTTTTTCTTTGATATATTTACTCCAGCTAAGTGTAGCCTTGAACATCGTGGCGTGCTGGACAAATTTCCTAGGAACTATAACTGAAAAACTAGAGTTCTTAAAAACCTATTATCTGCAAAGAGACACAAGGGTAAGGGAGAAACTCATCATTTCAGCTGAAGCTCTGTAACTCTTTTATTGTTCCTATTGTCCTTTTAGTGTATTGAATTAACACTATACTTTTTTTTTTTTTTTTTTTTTTAAAATTATTCTTACTTTTTTAAGGACACAGTCCTGTGCTTACACACCCAGAAAAATAATACTTCCATTTTAGTAAGATGGAAGTTGTAAACAAGTAGTATAATGGGTGAATAGTGAGAATAAGATGAATTTGCTGGCTTTCTTGTTTAAAAAAAAAAAAAAAAGGAAAAATGAGAGGACAGAGCTATGGCAGAACAATTGTATGCTAGACAATATGCAAAGAAATGGGCAGACTTCTTCAGAATCATGTTTTTTTGCTACAACAGCTTATATAAATATATGTGTATGAAGCAACAGATACATGCATTTGTGCATACACCTAAATGGGCAAAGCAGTTTGAGGAGCGTTTTTCACTTAAATAATATGGTTTCTCAGCAGAAAGAGAAATGAGTCAGTAATATCTCCTGTTGCTGTTTCTGCATCAATAAGGTCATTTCCCACCTTCCTTTCCCATCTTCTTGCCTGAAATATTCAATGCGGTCATTTCAATAGCCGCACCATTAAATCTACTCATTAGAAATTATTAAAGAAATTTTTGCCTGAGACATACATGTAAGTATGTGCTCTTTTCACAGTGTTAGAGTGATTGTCACATCAAATCCCCAATTATTTTCCAAGTACACATCACCAGTATATTGCTACTCCAACATAACTCAAAACTGAAGGAGTGTAAAGTATCAATATTTTTTTTTTGTCAGTTGAAGAAGATAGGGAAAAAGAGCATGCATCGAGCTGCAAACAATAGTACTCTGTTCACAAAACACCTGACGTTATGCTGATGTTCTTCCAGTTTGTGCATCTCCTTTGATGAAAATGGAAACTACAGTCTTAAATTCTAATTCTCAATGATATCACTGAAAATCCGATAGTGGCATTGAAATCCTTACAACTATTAGAATACAGTCTGAAAAGATGTCTGAATTTATTTAGCTAGAGCTAAATCTTCTTTTAAATTTTACCAAGATGTTAAGCAACAAATTTTAAAGTGCCTGAGCTTTTTTGGTAAAACTTTTCCAAAAAATCCATACCAAATTGTAGGCAGATTTCATCTCACTAGAAAGATTACTCATTTGTCTGCCAGAGAAAACAAAACACTGAGATATCAATAAATACAGTATTTGCCTATATCCACAGTACTAGGACAGTTCAAGAACAAAAATAATAACAAAACCCTCAAAATTACTTCAACAATAAAGAAAAACAAGTTTGACATAGCAGTGGTTGCAGTTTTGGCATGTTCACAGGGCACAGAAGGATCAGAAATCTGCTCTTCATTTGAGCACTCATTTATGACACAGGTTGTTTTGGATACTCAAGGTGATCATATAAACCTGTAAACTAATAAGGGTTGTGGGAATACGGAATAGACTGAAACTATTACCTAAGGAATTAGGATATCTGAAAGTCAGATATTCTCACAACAACTAGTTTAATAACCTTTGTTCAGGACAACATTAATATTCAAGGACAACACAGAGAAAGAAATCCACAACACATTAATGATATGACTTTCCTCTGGTCTGGAATCTCCTATCAAACTGAGGGATGAGCCTTTCTCTTTTGAAGCTGTTCATGGATGAATGTGTGAAGTGGACGTAAACTATTCAAGGTGTTTTCAGCATAAATGCCACAGATGTACAAGGCAAGTAAAAGGAGGTAAATTAAAGCTCTGCTCAAATCAGTAAGCTCTGAAATAACCCGGGGAATAAGAGATAAAAGAGCTACAGTCCTTAGGTTGTGGCCTGACTACCATTTGATATTGGTCTGTGGAGAATTCATAGGTCAGGTGGCAATTGCTCCTCCTTGCTCCCAGTTCACTGAAGGGAAGAGGTGGTGAGAGAATCAGGTGGCAAAGCAGCAAGTAGAGGATGCAGCAGAGGAACAGAACAGATGGGCGTGGGAGACAAAAAGAGGAGCAAAAGTGACAGCACAATCATTGCATTCTAGACAACTAAAAATACACAAATACTTTTATATTTGTTTCCCTCGCTGCAGTTGCCAAAAAGATGTCCTGTAATCACAAGTAGAAGGGTAGGTAGCACATGCAAATACAAGTCACAGTGAAGGAGATGCACTAGCAGGTCTCTGTTTTAAATGATGCTCCTGCATCGGAAAGTCAGAGGGCCTGTGGCTTAGGAAACTCGTGACCTTGTACAGAAAAAGAAAAGGCATTTCCTCCAGTTCTTTTGTGATGTCTGAAAGTGTTAGCAGATTTGCCTTGGACAGGCTCTGCTGTTATAAGACATAAGAAAAAAATAAGTGGTTTCTATTTAAGATCTTCAAGGTGAAATCTTATACTTCAGGAACTGTAAAGTCTCAGATTCAAAGTTTTATTTTGTGAACAGAATCATTGCAGATGCCAAAAATTAAAGCATATTTATAGCTATATATAAAGTTATCAGAAAACAGCTCAGATGTAATTTTTGTAGTTAATATGGTTTTAGCAGTTATCTATTTCCTGCTCTAGTTGCTGCTGTTAGAAGAAGACACTGAGAGGAGAACCTAGAACAGAGGAAAAGCATCCATCTTTTATTCAATGGTTAAAAAAAGCCCATCTGACAAATGGAGAATGTACCTGTGCTTTCAAGATTGTTTTGGTATCTATAGTAAACAGATACTGGATAAAATCTACAAGTGTTTCTGGGAGTGAAGACCAGCACCTGAGTCTCTCAAACCTCAGCTAAACCTCATCATGACTAAATAAAGAGACTTAATGTTTTAATGATAGTTTTATTATAGCTGAGGCACTTTAAGGACGTAAGTTCCACAGGAAGAGATAGCATCTTTTACTGGATCAACAAATACAGCTGGAATAGTACATGGACCTAGGGACACATGCCCTCCTGCAAGTTTCAAATGCAGACAGCCACCTTGTCTAAAATAGTTATTTACGAATTGAATGTATATATAAAAAAATATTACATTATAGAAAATTTGTCTTTTAAACAAAAGAATTATCTCTTTCTTTAAAATAAGGACTGGTATTCTGGAGTTCTTGATAGCTAAAGGGTTCATCACGTAATCAAGTAAATTTAAGGCTGTTGATTTTACTATGTTTACAAGATTTTTGATTTCTGATATTTCACTCCAGAAGTTTAAGCTGCCTCATTTACCTGAAGCTTATTTGGTTTCCACTTCGCTATATTTCTGCTGGGAAAGTAGCACAGCGAGCTGTAGGCAATTCAGGAGACTCCTGGAATGGACTGAGGATAACTTCTTAAGCCAGGTAATAGGCAGCCCCACCAGAGTGGATGTGATACTGGACCTCTTGGTCACCAATGCAAGTGAGCTAATCAGTGATGTCAAGGTTGGAGACAGCCTGGGCTGCAGTGGTCATGCACTGGTGGAGTTTGCAGTCCTGAGGGATATGGGTCAGGCAAAGAGTAAAGTCAGGACCCTGAATTTTAGGAAAGTGAAATTCCACATCTTCAAGGAGTTAGTCAATAGGTCCTCCTGTGAAACTTCCCTCAGAGACAAGGGAGCAGAACAGAGCTGGCAGATCGTTAAGGACGCTTTCCCTGGAGTGAAAGAGCTCTTGGGCCCCAGGTATAAGAAATCAGACAAGGAAGGCAATAGACCAGCATGGCTGAGTTGAGACCTGCTGGTCACTGTAAAAGGCAAGAAGGAAATACACAGGCAGTGGAAGCAGAGGCGGGTATCCTGGGAAAAGTACAGGGACACTACCCAGTTGTGTAGGGATGGGGTCAGTAAGGCCAAGGCGTGGGTGGAGCTGAGCTTGGCAAGGGATGCAAAGAATAATTAGAAGGGCTTCTAAAGGTATGTCAGACAGAAAAGGAAGGTCAAAGAAAGTGTACCCCGCCCCCCCAATGAGCAAGACTGGCAAACTGGTAACAACAGAGGAGGAGAAGACTGAGGTACTCAACAAATTTTCTGCCTCAGTCTTCACTGACAACTACATTTCCCACAACTCTGAAGTGGAGGGACCACGAGATGGACCCTCCCACTGTAAGAGAAGATCAGGTTTGTGATCACCTGAGGAACCTGAACATACATAAGTTTATGGGACCTGATGAGATGCATGCCAGAGTGAGTCTTGAGGGAACTGGCTAATGTAGTTGCCAAGCCACTCTCCATGATATTTGAAAAGTTATGGCAATCAGATGAAGTCCCTGGGGACTGGAAAAAGGGAAACTTTGCCCCCATTTTAAGAAAGAGTAGGAAGGAGGACCCTGGGAACTACTGACCTGTCAGCCTCACCTCTGTGCCTGGGAAGATCATGGAAAAGATCCTCCTGGAAGCTATGCTAAATCACATTGAGGACAGGGAGGTGATTCGAGACAGAAAAGGGCAAGTCCTGCCTGACCAACCTAGTGGCCTTCTACAGTGGAGCGACTACATCAGTGGACAAGGGAAGAGCTATGGATGTCATCTATCTGGACTGCTGTAAGGCTTTTGACATGGCCCTGTGCAACAGCCTTATTTCTAAATTAGAGAGAGATGGATTTGATGCGTGCACTCATTGGTGGATGAGGAATTGGTCGTACCCAGAGGGTAGTGGTCAATGACTCAATGTGCAGATGGAGATCAGTGACAGGTGGTGTCCCTCAGGGGTCTGTACTGGGACCAGTGCTGTTTAGTATCTTCATCAATGACACAGACAGTGGGATCAAGTGCACCCTCAGCAAATTTTCAGATGACACCAAGCTGAGTGGTGCAATAGACATGCCTGAGGGAAGGGATGTCATCCAGAGGGAACTGGACAAGTTCAGGAAGTGGGCCAGTGTGAACCTCCTGAGGTTCAACAAGGCCAAGTGCAAGGTCCTGCACCTGGATCAGGGCAATCCTCAGCACCAACACAGACTGGGGGATGAAGGGATTGAGAGCAGCCCTGCCAAGAAGGACTTGGGGGTACTGGTGGATGAAAAGCTGGATATGAACCGACAATATGTGCTTGCAGCCCAGAAAGCCAACTGTATCCTGGGCTGCGTCAAGGAAACGTGGCCAGCAGGTCAAGGGAGGTGATTCTGCCCCTCTACACAACTCTGGTGAGACCTCACCTGCAGTGCTGCATCTGCTCTGGGGCCTCAGCACAGGAAAGACATGGAGCTGTTGGAGCAGGTCCAGAGCAGGGACACAAAAATGATCAGAGAGATGGAGCACCTCTGCTGTGAGGAAGGCTGAGAGGGTTGGGGTTATTCAGCCTGGAGAAGAGAAGGCTCTGGGGACACTTTATTGTAGCCTTTCGATACTTAAAGGAGGCTTATAAGAAAGATAGGGAGAAACTTTTTAGCGGAGCCTGCTGTGACAGGACGAGGGGTAATGGTTTTAAACTAAAAGAAGGTAAATGCAGGCTAGATATAAGGAAGAAATATTTTACAATGAGGGTGGTGTGTACAGAATTACACGTTATTTCCATAGAAAGGAAATGGGTATGTACTGAGACCTACTATACAATGGAATTTGTACTCTGAGTAGAAAAGATATGATTAATTAAATAAATATAAATGAAATGTAAACAGATATTATTACACTTATTTTTCATTCCAACTTTGCCAAGGGTCTGTCTTCTCATGAAAGTCAAGCAGGCATACCAATAGGAAGAATTTGGCTAAAATCTCAAAGGCATGACATGGAATCAGCTATCGTGACATGGAATGGGCTAAAAGTAGTTTCAGGCTAAGTCAAATTTTTACCACCAAATGCAATTGCATTTAAGTTGTGCAGCCTTCTCCTTCTTCACTGACCTTGGTGTCTTGTAGGGTTTTTTCTCATGTATTCTCACTCCTCTCTCCAGTTGCAATTGCTGTTGTGAAGTAACTTTTTTCCCTTCATAACTATGTTATCCCAGAGGCGCTACCACCATCACTGATTGACTTGGCCTTGGCCAGCAGTGGGTCCATCTTGGAGCTGGCCAGCACTGGCTCTGTTGGTCTTAGGGGAAGCTTCCATCAGCTTCTTACAGAAGTCATCTCTGTAGTACCCCTGCTACCAAAATCTTGCCATGCAAACCCAATACAGGAGTAGTGCCTATGGACTCTCCTGTTTTAGCTTTTCTTACGATCCTCAATATGGCACTGTCCTGGCCGAGGCAGGGAGTCAACAGGTGACGAACAGCAGCCCTGTGCAGAGCTGATGCTGCGGGAGGCAACTGTGCCACTCTCTGCCTTAGATGGGAGCCCCTGAGAGGGGAGCAGGGCCTTTGAGAAAACAAAAACAAAACCAAAAACATATAAAAGTAGCCCTGAGTAGAAGATCAGAGAGAAAGAAATCCCCATCATGATCATCATACTGAATGATGAAAAGACTTGTTGCTATCCCCTCCTATTGTCCCCCACTTGCTCTAAGAAGATTAAAACCACCAGCCTTGGCATGCAAAGGGACACAAGTAGGGTGAGCACCACACCACAAGAAACCTCAAATACTAGGAAAGTTGGAGTTTTGTGTGTGTGTAACATTTTAAATTGTATTATTAAACTATTCTGTATGAATTAAGTAAGCCATGCTGTTCATCTGTTAAGATATAGATTGACCTAACTGTAATATTTTATCCTATATATATAGTATGTTTCCTTTTGCACACAAGATTTCAAGCCTAAAAATTAAAGCAGATTCAAATATACAATAGAATCAAACACTGCTTTTGTGTTCTGCATAGTTAGAAAATAATTGCTCGATTTGATAATTTCTTGGAGGCAGGATAACAAAAATAGGTCTTCAAAGAAGAGAAGGTAGAAAAGGGTTCCTGAGTAGGACCTGAGAGATAAATATTGTGGTGGAGAATCTGTGGGCCCTTATTTGGCCCTTAAGCTGACATCAACTCTACCCTTATTTTCTGGGCATGTGATTGTAACTTGTATATCAGACTTCTCTATCAATTAAATGGAAATAGGTACAACTCAACACAATGGGATTTTTTCATAAAGATAAGAATAATAATAGAAAGAAGCCTTGTACTGGGGTTGAAGTAAATGCATGCTACTCTGGTTTGCTGGTGTTTTTTTTCCAGTTCAGGAAAGATTTTTCCATTTACTTTCTACAGATGAGGTGGGAAAAGGTCTGCTAGGCAAAAACAGGAAGATAAGAAAGGTAAAATTATGAAGGCATTATTAAGAATGGATTATGTCCTTAAGTATCATCTCACATGCTCCCAATCTTGATTTTTCAGTATGGTACTTTAATGCAGCTAAAGGCAGACTCGCAGACTGTGCTGACAAGCTGGGAAATTTTAGCCTGGCAAACAACTTTGAAATGAATTTGAATGTTCACAGTGGATAACAAGCTAAATGTGAGTTCCTGAAAGACAGAGTTAGAAGTATAAAGAGGGAAATCTTGTGTAAAAAAAGCGGGCAATATCATCTTAGGATAGGTGCAAGCACTACTGGAATGCAATGCCTTTGGTGGTAGTTGAAATTGGAGATAGCTTGTAGAAAATCCAGGAGAATGATTAAAAGAAACAGGTCCCCTTGAGGGTTTTAATCTGCTTATCAAAGAGATAAAAGGGATAAATTTAAGGGGGGTGGTGTACGTGCTTGCGTGTGTGGGTAGGTGACTGTCTTGCATACTGGAAGTATCTACTGGCAAACAAAACTTGGATCAAGGGTCCTCTAATACAGTATACAAAAGTGTAACAAAATTCAATGGCTGGAAGCCGAAGCAAGACAAATTTAGAATGATAGAACAAGGCTCCAAGTTTTAACAGTGAGGATAATTAACTAAAGAGTACCTTTATGAAATTGTGGTTGTTTTTTCCTGGGAATTTCAATTAAGAAAGTATATTTTTCTTAGAAAATTCTTAATTCTGCTGGAATTAATTCTGGTAAATCCTGTAGCCTTTGTTATTTAAGAGGTCAGATTAGATAATAATAATTTCTGGCTTTTCCATCTATGTTCAATAATCAATTATCTCATGTTCTCATTGTTGCCTCATACCAACATTTTCTTTTATCCTTTTTCTCCTAATCGCCCTTTCCTTGGGTACAGCTCCTACTTTCTAACTTCTCTGTCCACTGGCCAATGCTTCCTTCTTTTGGGCTCCTACACTACAGACCGCTGTTCACACATGCATTTTGATTCTTTGGCTCACAACCTGAACATGAGAGTCAGTAGATTCAAGCTGTAAGCTGCAATAATGATTTGTCAAAAATATTGCCTCCCCAAAGAGCTAATGGCTAACTTGCATTAGCTAATATAAATATTAGGGGTCTGAGAGTAGACTGGAAATTATTAGAAAAATTATTTCTGTATGAATAACTTTGATTTTATGAATTGACATATTTTTTAGAAAGGATGTGTCTCTGGAATCTCTATCTCCAGTGTCCCCCGGTGAGAGAGAAAATTTCAGTGAATTAAATTTTTCGTTTAGAGGTCTTAGAATGGTCTGGTTTTAAACAGAAAGGAAACTTTTGCTACAGCAAAAATGCTGCTCTGATTTAAGTTTTCTGAACAGTAAATGGATCAAGATCCAAATTAGGTCTTCACTGTGTCAGGTGCAATGCTAACAGCCAAACAAAAGCATTCCATAGCCTTAGGTCTGACAGTCTGTTAAACGAATTTGTATGCACAGAAGAAGAAGTGTCTTTCTGAAACATGAAGATGCCCAAGAGAGAGACTCCGGAGAGGTTTTACAGGCATTTAATAGTTCAAGACATTATTTGTTCAATAACGAAAGAAAAAGGTTTAGAGAGCAATCAGATTTTCATGGACAAAAGCTAGGCTCTTGTCCTGAGGGGAGAAAGGATCATAGGCAGTGATTTTTGTATGTGTCAGAAAGAGATGCAAAAAAAAGGTTTGACAGCTGGAGAAGCGAGAGTAGAGAAAGAGCTGCTCATTCTATCATCTCATCTATTTTGTATGCTTTTATATTCCATTTTCTTTGAGTGATTTCAAGCTCTTTCCTCCTCTCTCTACTAAATAGTTTCAGTCTTTTTTACACTTTTCTTAGCACAAAAAATACTTCTTTTTCATGTTCTTGCTCAGTGCTTTTTCTGTCCCACTGTCGTACACCATTCTCAATATTGAACCACAACATTTCCCAAAGTTTTTGCAAGTGCGTCTCCATTTTGGTCACATCTATGTTCACATGACTGCTGTAGTCTCCCCTGAAGTCCACTGCATGTGTTTTACCGTCTGTGCAGAAGCTAGCGAGAACTGATTACAATCATGACTATCCACCCCTCTGCCCTAGAGGAACTAGGTTCTTTCCAACACGTAAAAGTAGCTAATGGTTCCCCAAGGAGCATGAACACTTCTTGAAATCCCCCAAAGGATTTGAAACACATTTGGTTCTCCAGTTTGGTTCTCTCATACTTTCACCTTGTTTCTACACTTCAAAAGTGCTCTAGGAAATCTACACTAAGACTGACCAGAACAATAACCTTGTGGTGATGGTGTGGCCAAATAGCTAATTGTGCATTGGGAAGATGCCTTTAAGTGAGAACTCTGAGAATT
Organism: Podiceps cristatus; assembly: GCA_000699545.1. NCBI lineage: Eukaryota > Metazoa > Chordata > Aves > Podicipediformes > Podicipedidae > Podiceps > Podiceps cristatus. The sequence goes on along the minus strand of JMFS01135807.1, from coordinate 11,427 downwards.
ATAACAGTGCCAATACAAGGGGGCAGAGATTAACCTCCAAGGCCTCTTACAATTTCACTGTTTCTTCCACCTTAAAGTACTACTGGTTTTGAATAAAAATGGACAGGCCAATGAAACACTACCAGTTTTGAATGAGACGAGACACCCTTCTTTATCTATACAGCCACAAGGTTGTGATAAGCACTTGGGCTAAAAAGGTGTCACTAATTTACTTGCGCCTGTTCTTAGTGTGAAAAAACTCCCATAATGAGAACAGTGAATCTTCCCAGAAAAAAAAAAAAAAAGAACATAGGTGTAACTGTAGCAATGTTTTTTTTTTAGTTTAGTCCATTCAGGAGTTAAAGTCAAATGGTGGAACTGAATCTCAGCTGCTGCCCTGAAGTTGCTGTATACCAGAAAAATCTTTTGAGTATAAACAAATAATTTTTGCATGTGGGAGGATGATGGGACCGGAAAGTGTCTTTTACTTTTGACAGCGATTAGGATGATGCTTATGGCATAATGTTTTGTTGGCCTGGCAAAAAATTCTGAGCCTCAGCCTTTTAAATGTCATGGAGTTTTCATAGGAAAGATTTTTATTAGGAAATGTCAAAGCAAATATCTAAGCATGGGATGGCTCAAAGCTGCCTGTCATATATACAGTATTGATGGATTCTTGGCTGTGTCTTTTGTTAAGTAAATGAGAATACTGGCTTCATGAATTGTGGTTACATGTCTAAATGCAAGAGCTGCCCACGCAAAACCTGTGTTGGAACTTTCTAAGCTGACATGGTCGATAGAAGTGAGAAGTTCTGATTCAAAATAAAGAATCAGGACATCTGTTTCAAGTTTCATGCTTTTGGGGAGATATGATGAAGGGGGAACACATTACTTTAATGTGACAAATACCGATCAATTTATTTCAAACTTTACTTTGATGGTGAAGATACAAAAATATTTGCCACTCAGTTTTCCACAAATGCAAATAATAGATGTATCCTAACCCTTTCTTTCAGACTTAGAGTTCAACATTCTTCAGTATGACCCAGGCATACAAAGTGGAACCTGGGAATAAGAAGCAACAATTCTTCTAAAAGGTTATATCAAGATTATATAGTTGGACTAGATGATTGTTGTAGGTCCATTCCAACTGAACTACTCTAAAAAGGAGTATTTACATAATAATAATGGACTTCTTGGTGGTGATACAAAGAAAGAAAAATACAGCTGAGTACCAACATAAACGCTGATGCAATTGCTTAACTGTGCATGGGTTTCTGAAGACAGAAGTATCTCTGTTAAGCCTGTTTTCCACTTACTTTTTTTTTTTTTTTTTTTTTTTTAGGTGGCATGTGTGCAGCCAGTGATATGAATTTCTGAAGCAATACCTTGAATATCAGCTCTTACACTACTAAGCTAAAAGGCCAGCTAATCGGCATTTTTATCCTTGGCCTGCCTTTCTCCTAATTATGACCTTCCAAGACATACTTAAGAAAGATTTCAAATGACACGGTAGAGATATTTTATAGAACATATTTCATAAAGTCTAACTATGTACAAAATTGTATACAGAAATTAAGTCATGCTTTTCAAAATAAGGACATGACATTATCAAACAAAACCACACCTAAAATACAAGAGGCAATTCTCAGTCCTGATTGAGATTCTTCTTGACTAGGCTTAGTTTAACCTGTTTCAGCCAGTTATCTACTTTTCCTAAGTGGAAAGGTGCTTATCTCTTCATCATATATATTTATGTTAGTATAAATGCTTCTACAATCTTCAAAACAAGTGTAAGAAGCAAAACTTAGCTTTGCCCATGTTTACCAGCTTTTTTTCTGAGAAGTTCTGCTGAACAGATTCTGATAAGACTTTTTTGAATTCCAGTTTAAAATTTTATATTAACAGAATATGGTAAAACTTCATGGGTATGTTCTTCATATATATATACCTTCTTAGCTGGTAAGCAATATCCAGCCTACACTGTAAATAAAGGAAACAGTCGTGTGGCACAGCTTGCATGCAGTACTGTAATTAAAAGCTGTGTCCACTGATTATGTATATGACAAAAGAAATGTCTGAGAAGCACCTTCTAACTTGCCCAGCTAACTTGCACTGACATGTTACTTTCTAGCTGTTAAGTGCTTCACTTTGCCCTTTTTACTGTGGGTATTATTTTTCTTGAGATAGATACAAGATCACTTTTTTGGTTTTTTTTTTTTTTTTTTTTTTTAAATGATCTATGAAATTTAGGTGCCATGGTGGGTTGACCTGGGCTGGCTGCCAGACACCCACCCACCCACTCAGTTTGCTTCCTCAACAGTATGGGAGAGAAAATAAGATGAAAAAGTTCATGGGTCAAGATAATGACAGGGAGATCACTTACCAAGTACTGTCAAGGCCAAAAGAGACTAGATGGGGGGAAAATTAATTTCATTTTTTGTCAGATACAATAGTTTTGGATAGTGAGAATCAAAGACAAATTAAAACACCACCTTCCCACCCTGTTTTCCCAGGCTCAACTTCACTCCTTCATTCCCACTCCTCTACCTTCCCCTCTCAGGCAGCACAGGAGGGATGGGGAATGCAGAGATGTGGAAAGTTCATAATGGTTCCTCTCTGCTGCTCCTTGCTCCTCACAATTTTCCCATACTCCAGCACAGGCCCTTACTATGGGGTGCAGTCCTTCACGTTAAGTCTGCTCCTGCATGATCTTCTTCACAGGGTGAAATTCCTTCAGGAAATATGCACCTGCTCTGATGTGGGGTCTTCCATGGGCTGCAGCGTAGACATCTGCTCCAGCTTGTGCCTCCGTGGGCTGCAAAGGACTCTCTGTTCTGGTGCCTGGAGTACCTCCTCACCCTCCTTCTCTCACCTTGGTGTCTGCAGGGTTGTTTATCTCATGGAAACTGGCCAGCCAGATGACAAGAAGTGCTTTTTAAAGTACATTAATAGCAAGAGGAGGGCTAAAGAAAACATTGGACCGATACTTGAAGATGGCCATCTGAATAATATGGATGAGGTAAAAGTGGAAGCATTCAATGCTTTTTTTTGCCTCAGCCCTTATTAATACTGACAGACTGTGGGCTGCCCAGTCTCCAAAGTCAGATGACCATGAGTGTGGGAACAGCAACTTTCCTTTTGTAGACACTGAACTTGTAAGGGACCAGCTGTACCAGCTGAATGTTCACAAGTCCATGGGGTCTGATGAGATTCATCCCAGAGTACTGAAGGAGTTAGTAGATGTTATGACAGGACCCCTCTCAATCATCCACCAAAGGTCTTGGGAGTCTGGAGAGATCCCTGCTGACTGGAAGCTAGCCAACGTCACTCCAATTTACAAGAAGGGCGTGAAGGAACTACAGGGAACTACAGACCTGTTTAACTAATTTGTCATCCTTCTATGATAGGATCACCTGCCTAAGGGATAAAGGGAAGGTGGTAGATGTTGTTTTTCTTATCAAAGTAAGGCTTTTGATAGTCTTCCTAATAGCATATTTCTAGACAAGTTGTCCAGATGTGAGATGAGCGGGTTCATGGTGCACTGGGTAAAGAATTGGCTGAATTGCAGGGCTCAAAGAGTTTTAGTGCTGTTCTAGGCCCCGCAATTTTACAAAGGATGTGAAGGTCCTTGAATGCATCCAGAGGAGGACAACAAAGCTGGTGAAAGGGCTGGAAGGTACGTCCTATGAGGAGCAGCTCAGGACTTGGGGTTTGTCTAGTTTGTGGAAGGGAGGCTGAGGGGCGACCTCACTGCTCTCTGCAGCTGCCTGAGGAGGGGACGTGGAGAGGGAGGTGCTGAGCTCTTCTCCCTGGGATCCAGTGACAGGATGCGTGGGAATGGTTCAAAGCTGTGCCAAGGGAGGTTCAGACCAGACATAAGGAAGCATTTCTTTACTGAGATGGAGGTGAAAGCCTCGAACAGGCTTCCTAGAGATGTGGTTGATGCCCTGAGCCTGTCAGTGTTTAAGAGCCATTTGGACAATGCCCTTAATTACAGGCTTTAACTTTTGGTCAGCCCTGAAGTGGTCAGGCAGTTGGACTAGATGATCGTTGTAGGTCCCGTCCAACTGAAATGATCTATTCTATTCTATTCTATTCTATTCTATTCTATTCTATTCTATTCTGTTCTGTTCTGTTCTGTTCTGTTCTGTTCTGTTCTGTTCTGTTCTGTTCTGTTCTGTTCTGTTCTGTTCTGTTCTGTTCTGTTCTGTTCTGTTCTGTTCTGTTCTGTTCTGTTCTGTTCTGTTCTGTTCTGTTCTGTTCTGTTCTGTTCTGTTCTGTTCTGTTCTGTTCTGTTCTGTTCTGTTCTGTTCTGTTCTGTTCTGTTCTGTTCTGTTCTGTTCTGTTCTGTTCTGTTCTGTTCTGTTCTGTTCTGTTCTGTTCTGTTCTGTTCTGTTCTGTTCTGTTCTGTTCTGTTCTGTTCTGTTCTGTTCTGTTCTGTTCTGTTCTGTTCTGTTCTGTTCTGTTCTGTTCTGTTCTGTTCTGTTCTGTTCTGTTCTGTTCTGTTCTGTTCTGTTCTGTTCTGTTCTGTTCTGTTCTGTTCTGTTCTGTTCTGTTCTGTTCTGTTCTGTTCTGTTCTGTTCTGTTCTGTTCTGTTCTGTTCTGTTCTGTTCTGTTCTGTTCTGTTCTGTTCTGTTCTGTTCTGTTCTGTTCTGTTCTGTTCTGTTCTGTTCTGTTCTGTTCTGTTCTGTTCTGTTCTGTTCTGTTCTGTTCTGTTCTGTTCTGTTCTGTTCTGTTCTGTTCTGTTCTGTTCTGTTCTGTTCTGTTCTGTTCTGTTCTGTTCTGTTCTGTTCTGTTCTGTTCTGTTCTGTTCTGTTCTGTTCTGTTCTGTTCTGTTCTGTTCTGTTCTGTTCTGTTCTGTTCTGTTCTGTTCTGTTCTGTTCTGTTCTGTTCTGTTCTGTTCTGTTCTGTTCTGTTCTGTTCTGTTCTGTTCTGTTCTGTTCTATGTTTTCTCTCCTTCCTTACTCTCACAGCTGCTATGCAGTCTTTTACCCTTTCTTAAACACATTTCCCAGAGATGCCACCATCTTGGCTGAGGGGCTCAGCTGTGCCTCATGGTGGGTCCGTTGGAGCCAGCTGGAACTGGCTGTGTCCAGTTTGGGGCAGCCCCTGGCCTCTTCTCACAGAGGGCACCCCTGCAGCCCCCCTGCTTCTAGTACCACTACCCCATGGAGGCACAAAAGCCTCAATAAACTGTCACCTTTGTTCAAAAAGATATGATTTTACAGTATTAATAAATATCTTAATCTTACCAGAGATGAGAGATAATTTTTAAAGAACAGGCATTGAGAAATTGCTAGAAACAAAGAAACATCAATTTTATATATCAAAAGACAAATCATAGTAGGAGACAACAGTGAATCTAAATAATGTTTCTGTTTTGGCATATTTAAAGTTAATTAAACCTATGATTTCTTGAAAAAGTCAAACCTTTCCCTCCTCTCCCTGTACTCAGTTTAAACTCTAATTTGATAAATATCAGTATTAAGCAAAAGCTATAGGAGAGTGACATGATGAGTAATCTCACATTTCCTCTAACATTTCATTTATCTTTCAGGTGAGTTTAATTAAAGGCAAGCAACAATTTCAGCAAAAAATAACACATATGAATATCTGTAAGTGGGGAAATATTTTGAGGTATCATAATAAGTCTTGTTTTTCTCTAGCAATTTTCAAGGTTTGTTACATGTTTTCTCTCCTCCTTTTGGATTTGTGATTTTATTGGGGATTTTACTCTGCCCAAAATGTGTACTTAGGCTAGAGATGACACTGTCTTGGCCATGGAAACAGAACTCACTTTTAAAGGGACTTTGCTGGTTTTATTTTGCTGCACTGTACAGAAAGTTCACAAATTGAGCTGAAAGTCTGTGAACGTGTGGTTGCAAGGGATACACTAACTACGTTGAGCTAGTGTATCTATGCCACACCTCAACTGATAATTTGCTCATGTGCCGTAACTTGATTGTATTTAATTTAGTACCATTAGTATAAAAATATTATCAGTTCTGATGGGTCTTTGTATTCTTCAATTTATGAAATAGACTCGGGCAAACTCATTTCATAAGTGATGAAATGTTTCTCTAGTGGCCCACAGAATAGATATATACAGCGCTTTTACATCCCGTTATTAATTCCCCTGAGCCACCCAATTTCCCCAAACTTGCAAGTTACGTTTGAAATGGGCTCGACAAGCACACAAAACTTAGCAACATGTTACTGCAGCACTATTTTCTTTGTCATTCATGTGGTACTTAATTTGCAGTGTGTTGGTGGGGCAGAGCAATGAAAATTGTGGGGGCTCATCTGATCTTTTCCTCCTCTGAGATTCCTCTGAAAGAATTAAAAAGAGGCAAACTTCAATATTGATTCAAAATGGGCCATTGCTCTCATTCTGTCTCTTGCTGAGGAAGGTTTTCTTGGGAACCATCATTAACAGGTCAGGAGATTTTAAATTGCCCCCTCAAATCTGTATTACATCCTTAGAAGAGCTTTCAATAATTTGAGATTACTGTGGTGAAAAATCCTCCAGCAGGTACCCATCCATCATGAAGAAACTTTGCAGTAAAGTTGTACAGTTGTATTTTGTAAATGTGCAGGAGGGAAGGAATTCAAGAATACTTCAGATGGAAGCCTTTAAATAATAAATGTCAAAATTCCATTTCCAATATTAATAGTTTATGTAGAGCTTTGTATTTTAAGATTACATTTATTTAGTTTTGGTCCGCTGCATGACTTCCATAACTCCCACACTTATGCAAATCTTATCTCTGGGATGTAAAATACAGCTGTCATACATATGTTATCCATTGTTCCTGATCTACTTCTGTGTTAAATGCATTAGCCAAACAATAGGACAAGCTTTAGTATAATGATGTTAATCAAGTTATAATTTCAAAGTACAAAATGAAATGTGACACTATACAATGATGTTTGATTTGAAATATGTCCAAATTGGTATTGCATTGTACTTTTGTAATGACTTCTAAAAAAAAAAAAATCAAATAAAGTCAGAAGTTTATATAGGAAAAAAGTCCCTTTTTAAATGAAATGTAAAAAATTGATAAGTATTTTATCTATGGGAATAATAATGTAAAATGTTTTTACACAAAACGAGCCCTGTACAGAAGGCCACTGCTATGATGAGGCATCACTTACCCATCTTCAAAGTATTGTCCACCACCATGCTAAAAATTAATCTTTGCATTAATGCTCTGCCATTTTCCCCTACTAAGATTAGATTTTGTGTGACCTGCAGAAAGAAAATGAAAATAATTATCTTTTTAAATGTAACATATTTAAATGTTATGTATATGAAATGTACAAATGAAATGCACAATGGAATTAAACTGAAGTGTTGTAATTTAATTTTTGAAGGCACTGAGAAATGAGAATGATACTGCCATTGAGGAAGCATTCATTTTTATTTTTTTTTTTTTTCAAATTAGTATCAAATAAAGTTATTCTCTTTGTAAACCCAAGCAAGATTTATTCGGTTTTTAATCCAGGTCATCATATCTCAAGTAATCATCTTTTGCCATAGAAATAAATACTCCCCAATTTGCAGGATTATACAGGATGCTGATTGGTTAGGCTTCTTAGTTTATTTGGAGTGTTAATAGGGTTTCTCTAAAGGAGAGGGTTGGTAATTGTTAATTTATGACCAGAACTATTGTTTCATGATTAGTATTTGTGTACTTGAAGTGGTAACATTTTAAGATGCAACAGAAACCCAACTCCCATCAAACCTGTGTGATCATGTACAGGAGTTGTGAAAGAGTGCTTGGTAAATACGACTCTGTGTTTTTTTCCTCCAAAGAGAGAGACACTGTACATTCATCTGAGAATCATAACTCATGAGCTGACTAGAAATTTCCTTTAGAGTTCTAAACTTTGAGTTATGTTTGATCCTATGAAATCCTTACTTTGATGGGATCCCAGGAAGGATACCACAGGGTAAAAAAAAAAAAAAAAAATAATAATAATGGTGTTTTAGGCTGGAAAGGTTTCATGTCTCAGAGAGAAAGGAAAATATTAATTCTGCAAGGTATGTTATATTAACCTGGCTCTCACCTCCACCATTTGTGAGAGGCACAGTATAGATAACAGCTTCCCAGATAGACTTTAAATGACAATTTGTTAATAGAGAATGGTCTGAGGTTCTTGGAGAGGAATATAAAAATTCCTTGTACTGCTTGATTTATTAATTTAAGTCATTTTGAAGTGTTGCATGAAGCTTTCAGTGTGCTCTCTAAATCAAGTTAGTTTATTTCATGAACACCAATAGAATTTGGCATGCTGCTGCAAACAGGAGTGGGATTTCCCAGCTGGCAGATGGTCTACCACAATTGAAAACTCATGAGCAGAGTAATATGAAAGGAATCTCTCACACAGCTGAATGCTGTCGTTTAAACAGTCTTGTTTATCAACAGAATTAGATACTTAATACTCAAGTCTCTTGGATGTTTATCTTTTGAAATAGCTTAAAGGAATAAATAAAATACTAATATCTCATTGAAAAGAATGGCCTCTACTGATCTGTATGCCTCAGGCCAAATCTGATTCTTAGTTGTATCTGCAGGACACTATTCAAGTCAATGGGGTAATAAGAACACAGCTGAGAGACCAGCTGAGTGATTTTTAAATAGCCAAAGTTCAAGTGAGATTACTTTAAAAAGAATTTCAAACTGAACAGCCCTTTCTTTGACTAAAGAGTATCTCACTTTTTGATCAGCTTTTTTTCACAGACATTTTTGTCTTTGCTAAGTAAGCAGAAAAGTGATTCTTGTTGGACAAAATAGAAATGGCTAGAATTTTTAATGAAAATAATGTAAGTGATTTCATTCTACTTACACAAGCAAATTTACTCATGGAATTTCAGAGGGCACTGAACAAACACAAAAGCTAGTAATAGGAAATTAGTATGATAAAAGAAATAATCAAACAAAACAGAAGTCAAATTAGTGTCTCACTCCTGCCCTGGATAGACATCAGGAAGTCAGACTTGAGTAAAAGCAGAATTTGGTCAATGTCACAGTGTTTTTAATATGGTTATCATGAATAAGGCTTGATTTTCATTCCACTTTTTTTTTTTTTTTTTTTTTTTGATTTAAGAATATGTGTAATTCTGAAACAGGATCAAATCAATTCTCATCAAAGTGAAAAACCTAGAAAAATATCAAACGCACACTCTAAGTATCTGAGGCAATTTTAGAACTTTTGGGTGGCACATGAGAAAAGATTCCACCTGGGAATGTTAAATCAAGAGGCCTTAAATTAATTGGAGTTCATTCAGGCCAAGGATGTAAATTCTTGTATGACTGGGATACTGGTTATTCCAACATGAGACACTACCACTGTTTCCTGTTGGAGCCATTCCATTCTAGATAAATGATATATATTCTTTGGTACAGATTTTTATGTTGTTCTCCAGCATGCCTAATCATTAGAATATGAAGTTACTCTTTCTTTTAGTTTCACTATCTGGACCAATGCAGTTATGTTTTATATAACATGCAAAACCTCTGATGGGGGGGTGGAGGAGGGGCATGAGGGGAGGGAGATAGAGATAGCACATAAAAATTTCAAGGTGGAAGTTGAAGTTGCTGATCTGATTAAATTTCCCACATCTCAAACATGCTTTCTGTGTGGAATTATCTTGGGTCCTGCAGGCATTTCCCACTCTCTTTCTGTTTTGTTACTGCCAGAAAGTCTTTTTTTCCAGGGGAGGATGTGTGTGTGTGGAATTATTCACTTCTGATAATTTCTGGTTATTCTGTAACTTTATTTTCAGGTGAAAAGGCATTATCTTGGAAAATTCCCAACAAGCTCTTGTTACATACTTAGTCTGAGATCAGATGTCGTCTTATCTCTGATGAGGCATTGCAAAACCTTGTCACTTTATGCAGGGGGATAAATAAGGAATTTGAATCAACAGAAAGATTATCTTGGGTCTTAACCCTTCTTCTGAATCCCCATATGACTTTGGACTTATAACTTCATGAGGCAAAAGAAGCTGAGTATTGCTGAATGATTTTTTTACAACCCTAAACACAGAAAAAATTTAATCTGATTGTTTTGAAAATGTAATTTTGAACCTTTCATCTTGGTATTACACAATGGCATGTGATGATGCAGATTCACTGGGGAATACTTGTATGGTTTTGGAAAATTAGTACTCGTCACTAAAATAATTACAATGCATTCTGGATCCAGAGTACTGATCTTGGCAGACAGGCTCTTGATACTTCAAAAAACAATGATGATTCTTTAAATAAGGTACTTTGTTCTGTTAGAACATTTGTGGGTTTTATGGTGATTTCCTTCAGCAATTCCAGTGCTGTGTAGTATAGAGTATACCCCCTATAAATTTATAAATAAATAAAAAAGCAGTGCGATGGGAGCAGAGACTTAAATTGCTGTGCTTTGTCTTAGTCTCCAGTTTATCCATGTACTTCGCTCATAATAGATCACAAAGTGTTTGGTTTTTTTTTTTTTGTTTTTTTTTTTTTTTTAAGTTTCAGGCACTGTGAATGAAATTACTTCCTAAGTTAACCTCTTTTCTTGGATATATCTGATATATTAACAAAGATTAAACCATGTCCAATTAAGAGATCTAGCTGGACATAGCATATTCCAGTATTTCTGCAGCATGGAATGTGAACTCATGGCTCCACTCCACCAGAAAATTGAAAATCCCAAGAAAACCTGTTTTCTAAAATGCGTATAACTATAAAGTTTTCTGGTTTAGATGAAGAATTTCTATTAAGCCCCTCCATAAGGAAAAAATAAAGTTTTTAATTAGGAGTTGTTCTAAGTTTGTTGCCCAAGGGCAAGTAGGATTGTATGTGAAGGGATTTTTTTTTTTTTCCCCACTTAGGACAGTGATTTACTAATTTTAATGTTAACTTCCCATGCTATCCCTTGTGAGGTGCAAATATTATTGGGTTTATGACACTATCAGGGGTTGGGAATTGACCTTGGTGAATGCCCAGTTTTTCTAGGAGGCTCTAGTACTGGACTACTGCAAAGGCGACTGGAAGAGGAATCTGAAGTCCTCATTTCATTTTCCCATTTTTGAACCATCAGCACTTATAAATGCATCTAGCCCAAAAGTGGAAATTTCTGGTTTTTTGTAAATGCATTGATGTTTTGGGGGGTATGTTAAGGAAAATTGAGGTGATGTTATCTATTGCTGGTGTGAGTTGTGCCTTACCTTAATTTTTCAAATACCAGAATTCTAGATTTCATTGTAAAGTCCAGGTTAGTTTCTTTGAAAATGTATTTATCTATATTTTAACATCTGGGTTCGATTTCTCAATAGTTTTATTTTTTATCAATATTTGCAGTGGAGTCTCACTAAACAACTTCTGCATTATGCTTATGCAGAACTGATATCATTGATAGATCTCTCTTCCCGTTCCTACCCGTGCTGCCCCGCCCCCCACC
>KL289153.1:12343-22597 GCA_000699545.1 Podiceps cristatus | reverse complement strand
CAGGAATGAAAAACTTTTTCTATTAGACAGCAGGTGCCTATTCGAATTTTCCACTCCTGTGAATGTATGATTTATGGTTGGAGTGACGGATTCAAAATCTGGCCTGGAGAGTGACTGTTGTACACAAATTCCACTTCAGATAAATAACTTTGTATTCTAAGTACTGGCAAAGGCTCTCCTTCCTACCCCTAGTCTGCCTTCTGTGAATGTGTAAAATGCCCTCTAATAAGCACAGCTTAGATCACAAGCTGAGCACGTCAACGGTAAAATGCTGTTGTGAACAGGCAAATGTCCAAGACATAAAAAAAGAAGGTAAGTCTGTACGGAACAAAACCTCATCCTTCTGTCTCGCTCCATGCTAGTTTTAACACTTTGTCTACTTTTAGGTGTCATACTACAAGAAGGCTACTCACCAATATAAAGAAACCCAGAATAAGTTATGAAAATTTTCAAGTGTGGAAAACATGTACAGCTTGCCACTGTCAGTGAGATTGTCTCCGCAGGTATTTTTGGTATAATGCCTGAAAGTTATTTTACCACATGCATCTTTCCATAAGCATAAAAAGCTTTTAATCATCCAAAAATTCAGACAATGTTTGTACATATAAATGTGAGCTCACTAAAAAAATATACTTAAAACCCCTAAAACTGCACGTAAGCACAGAAATGCTTGAGCTTGGTTTACAGGAAAAGACAAATATCAATGGAACACCACTATAAGTCCTTGCAGTGGCCCATGCTGCCGTTGAAAGTACACATAACACATATGAAGAAAACAGCTTCTAAAGTTCAAACGAGAATTCAGATTTCAGTGCCCATTTCTGAATAAATTGCTACTTTCTCCTGCGTAACTGTGTTTCCCTGTCAGTGAGGTATATGTTAAGGCAGGGAGTTTGCAAACATAAGAGAGGACAAAACCCTGGTATTTTTTGCAACTGCTTTTGCAGCGGCACAAGCTGAAATACTGTACACACAATCATTATGGCAGTGATTGGTCAAACCCCAAGTTCTGGAGCAGTTTCAGCTGCATTTTCTCTAAGAGTTGCTTGTCACCTCTTACTCACTATTCATCTTTGAGTGGACTTAGTGCCCATTTGCGAAAGAGCAACCAGGCCTCTCATCCCACATCCATTTGAAATGGCTGATATCAGCAGTTTTATGTAAGTGTGAAGCAGATGCATGGCTATGCACTTGTGTTTGTGGGTTCATGCATTCAACTAAGTGGCTTCTCATAAAGCCTTCATAAGGCCCCTCCTAGAAGTTCTTTGGCACTGTTTGCCTGGCTCTAGAGATACCCATGCCAGATGCAACAAGCTATCTTACGTACCAGAAAGCAGAGTGACTCACGTCGATCTCCGGGCAGCGCCTGAGTGATTAACTGCCCACGCGATTGGAGCAGACAACTATCTACTGAGAAAATGCACATTGCAGGTCAAGCTGGCTGCATTCAGTTTTTTGGATCCCCTTAGCCACCCCTAAAGCACAATGTACATTTATCCTCTCAACAGCATCATCTTCTGCCTCCCACTGCCAAGCAGTATCCTCTTTCCTCTCCTTCTCCCCATTTCCCCAGCAGCACCAAGCTGAGAGGGGCTGTCCTGCCACCCACAGCTGACCCACCTACCCTGCTGTGGCAGCAGCAGCAGCAGTGCAGCTTTAGTCAAGTAGCTTCAGACAGAAGAAGGAATTTGGGGGTCTAGGCAGTGTACCCCCTACAAATCCTCCTCTGGAACTCTGCCCATAATGGAAGCAACAGACAGGTGGGATCCAACCTGTACATTGCTTGTAGGAGCACAATGAACTAGAACTTGATGTCTGAAGCCTTGTAAATTATTTGCTGCCATGTGAGCAGTTCTGCAGGTGTTCTGTTTGCTAAACCTCTTTAAGGAATGGTTTATTTTCCTTGTCCCATTATACAGTTTCTGGCACAGAGATGTTTTTGCTCTTAGTAGGTCAGTCCAATGGACTTGGGTATTAAGTTCGTCTCAGAAACCACTAACTTGCAATCTTCTTTACTGAAAGGTTATTTCTACTCACTGAATGCAATGTCTGCGCTGCAAAATTTGAAAAATGAAACCTGTCCTGTTGACTTTTTCTTGAAGAGGATGAGCAAGCAAAGAGGCACTTAAATTAACATATCACTGAGTTAATATACTACAATTTTACTGAGCTAATTAAAGATAGAACAACATGATGACCACATTAAGGTCATGATTAAGATAAAAACAATAAATCAAGACATTCAAATGATGGAATCATCAATAGATCAGGATGCAAAATCAAGCAACACAATTTACAATAGAAATAAACTCTTTTCTTCAAACCTTCCTTTGGAAGAGGGCATGAAAACCCATTTTTTTCCTAGTTTGAGGCCTCAGCCCCACTTCCAGTAGTAAGTACGCGAATCTAATTGAGGAAAAGCATAGATGACCTACAACACAACCTGAACGCTCACTCTGGTCTAACGTCCTTGCCGAACAGCTTTAAGCAAGCACCACACCATCTTGAGAGCATGTTAGAGGCACATTTCTGCCTCTTCTCGCTCCCTGACCTGATTCCACCTGGCCTTTGTAGGTGAAAAGGGGGAGTGCTGGAAAGCTGTATTCTTGCAGATAGACTCTTTTATAGTTCTGGCAAAGCCTAGAGAAATGTCTGGTCCAGTCAGAGTTGCACTAAACTCAACTAGACAATTGTAAAGGACATCAGTGATGAAAGAATGACCATACTCAACCTCTTCATATTATAATTAAATGGAAAGAGTTACTGTCTCCCTTAACAACTGATTTGTTGGCCTGCTCTGGCAGCTGGCCTGCCAGATGTATGTTCTCACATATAACTACGTTAGGCTCTCTTAAAATACACCGCTCTTGCTGTGTCTCCCTTAACAACTGATTTGTTGGCCTGCTCTGGCAGCTGGCCTGCCAGATGTATGTTCTCACATATAACTACGTTAGGCTTTGGGTGATGTACAGTAGGAGCTCTCTTAAAATACACCACTCTTGCTGGGAGCACTGTAGCCCTCCTACTCACTCTCACCTTGCTTCTTCCCTAATGGATTAAGATATCTTTAGAAATAGAGACTGCATTCCTTTTATCCCCTTCTAATCCAGAGGACAGTCTGTCCATTCTTTCTAATTTAAATGAACAAGGTTTCTTTTCCTCATGTAAAAAGTACCTCTTTGTTAAGCTGGTTGCTGTCTTCTGTAGTTGACTAGCAAAACAGTAACAACTAACTCATCAGAAGAAAAAATAAAATTTCCTTCAGTTACATAACTCATTGGCCCATTTCCCTGTTAAACCTCTCCTACCCTGCATATTGTTCATATATCCTACATTTTGTATTAAGTATGTTTGTTGATGCACAGACTGACACAGAATGTATATAGTTGTGGCAGATTTTACCAAGACACAAAAGCTCTATAATGAACCATGCCAAGGAAACTTAGGTCAGCCACTTTCTTCTAAGCATTCTCCAACAGAAGTGAACTCCAAACAGATAGCCACCTGTAATTCTGTTTAGCTTAAAGTGCTGTGCAGTTACCTGCATCTTGCTTTAGCAGTTCTTCCTTTAATTTCACTGTTATTGCAAGTTATATAGGATATTTATTTTTCTTCTTTCACACAACAAAGATTCTTAAATCACACACAGAAGGAGTTTGGGTATCACTGCTTTTTAACTCAGAAAAATCTACCACTCATTAGGTCACAGCTCACTGTTTGAGCAAGATAACCGATACAAGGTGCCAGTCCCAGATGCAGACACCTTGCACAGGCATTGCTTTGTCCCTTCAGCACCTCAGTAGCAGTGGGGCTCCTAGGGTCCTATAACCCAGAACATGACAACAAATTGATAGAATCCTGCAGCACAGAAAGAGGTAGGTTAACATCTTTATCAATGATCTGGACGAGGGGATGAAGCGCAGCCTCAATAAGCTTGCAGATGATATCAAGCTGGGTGGGAGTATTGATCTGCTTGAGGGTAGGAAGGCTTTGCAGAGGGACCCAGACAGGCTGGATCGATGGGCCAAGGCCAATCAAATGAGGTTCAACAAGGATGAGTGCTGGGTCCTGCCCTTGGGTCACAACCACTCCAGGCAAGGCTACAGACTTAGGGAGGAGTGGCTGGGAAGGTGCCCAGTGGAAAAGGACCTGGGGGTGTTGGTCAACAGCTGGCTCAATGTAAGCTGGTAGTGTGCACAGGTGGCCAAGAAGGCCAGTAGCATTCTGGCTTGCTTCAGAAACAGCAGGAGAAGGGAAGAGATTGTTCCCCTATACTCAGCACCGGTGAGGCCGCACCTTGAGTGCTGTGCTCAGTTTTGGGCCCCTCACTACAAGAAAAACATTGAGGTGCTGGAGCGTGTCCAGAGGAGGGCAATGAAGATATTGAAGGGTCTAGAGCACAAGTCCTGTAAGGAGCGGCTGAGGGAACTGTGGTTGTTTTACCTGGAGAAAAGGAGGCTGAGGGGAGACCTTATCACTCTCTACAACTACCTGAAAGGAGGTTGTAGTGAGGTGGGTGTCAATCTCTTCTCCCAAATAACAAGTGATAGGAAAGAAGAAATGGCCTCAAGTTGCACCAAGGGGGGTTTAGATTGGGTATTAGGAAACACTTCTTCACCAAATAGGTTGTCAAGCATTTGAACAGGCTGCCCAGGGAAGTGATTGAGGCACAATCCTCAGAGGCATTTAAAAGATGTGTAGATGCAGAGCTTAGGGCCATGGTTTATACTTGGCAGTGTTAGATTAACAGTTGGGCTAGATGATCTTAAAGGTCTAAATGATTCTCTGATTCTCTGATTCTAGGTTCACATAGGGCATGGGAAAATGAGCCCAGAGGATGTGAAAAAACCCTGGTTAACTGAATCACTTGGAAGGCAAAGGCAGTGCTGCTTTGGGCTATAGTGACATTCCTCGCAATGAACTTTCACTGTGGGACAGGTCTTTGATTTATCATTTTCTTTCAATTTTCCAAATGATGTTATGGCTTACAAGTTACCAAAGAAATAAAAGCAAAACCTTGCTGGAGATGGAATCTCTGATTTATTAATTTTACTTTTTGCTTACCTGTGCAGTATGGATGTAATTTTCACGGCATTATATTCTTTCACAGGAGAGGTAATATGAAGCCTTATAACCATTGCTCGGCTCTGCAGCACTGGTACTGCCACACCACTGCTGCACATGAAGGTACTCCTTGGAACTTCCAACTCGAGCTACCGGGTCAGCACACCCACGAAGCCTCACTGAAAATGGAAGGGGTGAACTTTTGCAGGTATTTTCTTACAATAAGATGAAAGAGTCCCTGGGAGAGCATGTTGATAAATGGTGTCTTGGTCTGCCTCATCGTTCTGGTCCCCTCTTTATAACCTATGGTTAATACATAATGCACATTGCTGTTTGAAAGTAGCTTACAGAGGAAGTGATGACAAGATCAGTGTGTCCTCAAGCCCATCATCTTGTGTCTGATAATGACTAGATACAAGATACTCAGAGGAAAGCAAAAGGAAACCTATGACTGCAGACAGGTGTGGTTAAACTTATCTTCTGTTATAACCCCTCCTCATCCCAAGTAATTTGTTTAACTTTGAAACACATAGTCAAGTAAGTCATCCATGATTGCCCATAAACTTTCCATTTTTAGAACCATATGTCATGGTCTGCTACTTGTCCAGCATTTTTTGCTGGTCTACAATGGCTTAAACTTCAGTGCAGATCAGAATGCACGCCTTATTCTTGAACTAACTCACACGTCATTTGTCACAACCCTCTGCATTCACAATGGAAACCACTACCTCAGACTACTTATACTCTTAAGTTCCTTCTTGAATAGCATGCTGTTTCATTAATGCACCATCACCCACAGAACTTCTAGCTGACAGATATTGTCTATTAGACAAGCATTGCTGTCTACTAAAAATATGCTGCAAATTATCAACATTCCTGACTTCTGGATAGAAAAAGAGGAATTAATCGGATGAATGTCAAAGTTTGGTTCGCATCATAATGCTCTTGGTGTCATGATCCATCATGAAAGTTTAAACAGAGGTATCATATGAATCAGATTCATTTTAGTCAGTGACCACAATGCAAATTCTTGCACTGAATAAATTTACTCCACCTGGGCTACAGTAGCTTTCTATGATTAGATCTACATGTTCCGGTCATGGTTGCAGGTCCTGTTCCCAATAAGTTCACAACCAGCTATGGCTGTGTAGTTACCAGACAAAGCAAAGGCTCTACACTTCTTGATAACTACAGAAATAACTGCATTTCAGCAAATCAAACACAAGGCTACAGATACTAACCCTGCAAGTCTCCAGAAGAAATATTTTTTAATCTAAGGTGGGACAGGCTCATAAATAATTTACAGGGAGTTATGACTTTATATTATCTGAGTAATATATCTAGGAGGAAGGACTAGAATCAGTGGTGTGGTCTATTCCCCTCAGCGATCTGTAATAAATTTCTTACATTATAATCTGTTGTGAAAAATATTCTGTTTGTCACGCTCCATACACTGGAGGCATTCTAAGTGGCCTGACACTGAGTCCCCATTGGATGATAACACTGTCCAAATTTCTCATCGTTTCACACTTTCACTCCATAGTTGCGTGCTTGTTACAGCTTGCTGCTATAAAAATGATTTTTAATGGAAAAGATCTGACAGAAACTTTATGCTTCCTTGACAAAATTTTTATTGGGCTGAATACTGGAGTATTACTGATGTAGCTTTGGACAGACAGCTATGAGCTGAGGAATTGCTTTGGGCGGAGGGTGCGGGAGGAAGCTTTTATTACTATCCTTATATCTCTGAAATGAAATACCCCCAGAGCAGAGGGAGGATCTTGGATGCTGCTGCCAGGGAACAGTATGATCCCTTGGGGCTTATGACCACTCTCACGCTATCAGGAAGAAAAGAAGTCATAAAATTTTTCTCCAAAAGTTTAACACACACCCAAATCTCAAACGCCTTCAGAACCATAACACACAAATGCCTCCTAGTCTTGTAGTCATCCTCAGCTGATGCCCGCAACATGGGAAACGGGCTGAGCCTAAAGGCTCTTGAACACATGGGCCCATTCCCGGCTCTCCTTCTCCTGAACGGGATTTGGGCCCGCTGCACCTGCTTGCCATCAGCAACCTGGGGTGCCAATGCAGGGCTGTATCCCAATGTGTAACCGAAGCTGTGTGTGAGGCCAAGCAGCGTGAACTGACCTAATTACGGACAGCCGCAGTCCCACACTCCTCTTCATCCACCCTCTCCACAGCAGCATGCCCTTGCGTACTCCTTAGTGCTGACAGAGCTGTTCCAGAGCACCACATAAAAGACACAGGGATAAAAAACTCACAAGCTATTTTTGTGGCAGTAGGATTGTGACAGCTGTTGGTGAACTTGGCTTAGCTTCTGTGAAACTCGGAGCTGCCCTGTTCTCTAAAGCGACTACAGAGGCAATTACCAGGAGCTCAGAGGCCCGGCCAGGCCAGGTTCAATGCCTCCATGTGCTTTCTGCAAGGGTCAGAGAGTTCAGGAAGGAGCTGCATAAAGCTGTCCATGAGCTTGCCAACACAGGACAATCAGAGAGAGGTTCATCTGTTTCCCATCACCACCACGCTTCGAGCAAGTGCCCAGTGGCTTCCTCCCCTCCGAAACTTGCTGTTCCAAACCCTTTGCTCAGGGCAGGTACCTAGGCCCACCGACCTTCCTGGTCAGTGCTGAGAAAAAAACCCCATGCCCGTCCAGCCTCTGAACAACCTTGTGCAGCACCATCTCAAGAGGAGAAACCAGAACACTGCTTCATTAACTGTGCCTTACATTTTCTGCCATGTTAGTAACCAGCAGCACCTCAAAACAGGTAAGTTTTATTCAAGGCAAACTTAGTTACAAACCTCAGGGAGCTAAGCACATTAATAATCAAAGTCTGACCTTCAGAAGTTCTGACTTGCTCCTGCTGACTTCCAAGAAGTAGGACATTTACTTAATTTCACCAGGAAAATTTTAATGCTGAAGTCTAACATTCAGAAGCAGCCTAAAGATGTTAGGTCTGGATTTACGGAAGTACTTAAGGGCTTAAAAATGTAGATACAGACAGTAGCAGAATTTTGAAAAATGCCTACATACCTAACATTATGAAAATCCTCTGAAAATCTGGCTAGCTAGGTATCTGTATCTTGAAGCGCTTAATGCTGAATTGACCAAAGTTCACAGTCCCCCAACACACTCTTGCAAATACCACTAAAAATCTGGCCTTAAGGAGCCAATGGCTTTTAAAAAGACTTGGGGAGTTTGGCTCAGACCCTGAGAAGGATTTACATGCCTATAAGACATGTAGATACTTTCCTGTCTTAAGTCTGGCCCTTGGTGTACACATTGCTGTCTCCCTGCTTTTTGATGGTGGTGTTTTTTCTGCAGGTAATATTGTGTGGTATGAAAATTCCAATGCTTCTTTGCTCGCATCTGCAAGCTGAAAAAAAAAAAGAGCTTTTTGATAAAGCCAGATCGACAGTAATTGAAATTACGTGCCCAAAAGTACTGTATAAGGCAGCGTACTGTATAGAGGCCTCTTACTGTTCCCTAAGTATATGTTGACCTAGTAGAAATCAGCATCTATTGAAGTAAAGGTTAATTAAAATTTATAAGCAGAATTTACAACTGTAAGCTGTCCCTCAAGGGGCTCCACAGTTGTATGAAAAGTATCACTTACTAGGAAAAATACTTCAGAAACTTCAGCTAAGAAATAAAGAGCATGGAGCTCCATCCCTTAATTCAGAATACAACCTTCTGGTCTAAAGACTTCTAATGCATGTCCTAAGACCTGCAAAGACTCACGCTCCTTGCACTTGACTGACTCAGCTTTGCAAGGTAAGGATAACACGCGGTCATTTGATTCGCTCTATGTAGTTCAAATGGCAAGAGAACAGTTATTTATCTAAAAAATTACTTGATGAACCTTAACACAGCTTCCTGAAGAAACACTTACTAAAAGCATTATTTCCCTCTTACCTTGTGAGCAATTGCATAAACCTGTTTACCTCGCTTGCTTGCCCTACTGTGGATTACAGCAATGTAACTTTGTTGGCAGTTATTAGAGGCACTACCCTATCAGTAGTCAGGCCTTCTCATTCGGTATCTACAGTAAACATGGGTTTATTGTATTAAAGGAGATTAAAAAGGAAATTGTCAACTGCGCACTTCCCACTGAGGGAGCTAGGCACCAAGTGTTTGGGGCTGGCTCTTCCTTCTGTTCCTACCACTAGCAGTTAGGACAACAATACACCATTTTGCATTGTCTAGAATAAAGAACTGCTCACTGGGGATAGCAATGGTAAAACTGGAAGAGATGTAATAGCACCTCATCATATCTAGAAGCCTTTGCTCTGTGGTCATCTCGCTACAGGTCCTCTCTGGATGAACGCAGCCTCTTGCCTGTGAGTTAGTGGTGTGAGGTTTTTTGGATAGAAGCATACCAGTCATGCAGCAGTCACTTGGCCACCTGTCACCAGGAGCCCAAAGTGGTGAAAGCCCAAGGCCCAGATTTACTTTCCTGACAAGCTGTGTCACAACAGTTGCTTTGTGCTGCCAGCATTTCTATGTCACCGGCAGGCCTGTCTAGAAAACAAAAACTGTATTTCATCACAAATGCTGAGGCTCCGGCATTTGGTTTTGTTCCACACACAGGAGGATATCAAGAACTTCCACGGCAAAGTCATGAAGCAACATGCAGGCTGAACATACTTTTCCAAAAGAGCCTAGACAAAGAAAAACACACAGGACTACAAATGCAGCTGAACGCAGTCCTGCTTAATGTCCACAAGCTACTGAATCTGTCACTTTCTCCCTGTCAATATTTAAGTATCCATTGTGTCCATGAAGAAGAAATGCAAGAGAAACTGCAATAAAGCTACACTCAAGTCCCTGTTCCAAATTATGTTAAGCAGATCTTTATGCCTGGGAACTGTGGGCAACAACGGTGACTAGCTATGAAGAGGGGCCTGCTTTCTCTTCTCTAGCCAGAAATATCATCTTGAGTCAGAAGTAAACCTGGTTTTGAAAAAATTCTGGTGTAGAGCCTCATCAACCCCTTAGATTTGAAAGAGAATTTTCTCTTCTTCTCAACACCAAGTGGAACCATTAAGAAATGTCACTGGATAGACTGAAAGGTGGTCAGGAAGAAAAACCAAGGCTAGCAAAAATTCAGCAGCAATATAAAAAGCAAGAGAAGATCAGCAATTCAAGGGAATTTATGTTTTCATTTA
>KL289153.1:0-12312 GCA_000699545.1 Podiceps cristatus | reverse complement strand
TGTCCCTACTCAGAGGGAGATTGAAAATAAATGACATGCTCAAGTGAAATACTGAATGGATCAGGTTTTTGTGTTGTGAATATAAAATCACATCTGCTTTAACATACTCTGGGAGAACAAAAGCTTTAGATGAGATTCCGTGTTTCCATTTTCACATGAAGATCCTGCTGCAATAGCAACAGGATGTACACATTGGAGATCAGAGAAGACACTTGTAGGACAATTTACTTTAAATCACTTGTCCCACTGCTCACTGATAAGCTGATGGCCAGTCTACTGGCTGAGAAGTAAGTTAACGCCATTAGAGAGTTCTGTACTGATAGGTTTAAGCTACAAAGCACCAAGCTGCAGAACCCATTTCTTAACTCACAGATGGATCAAAAACCGCTTAAAAGCATGGAAGTAACTAGATAGATTTCAACCAAGCATTCTACCCAGGATCCCATCTCTGAAAACAGCTACCATTGCTGCTTAGGAATGCACCCAAGAGCACCAACTGTGTTTAAGAGAGATATTTCTCCTATTAATGGCCATGCACAGTTTAAAAATCTCCTCAGCAGGAGGTTACATGGGAACCATGATGTTTACTGGTCACAGATTGACATAGCCCCTTACAAATTTCTCTAACACCACCTCCAAAGCATCCCGAGGCACTTAGTTGCATGCACAGCTTAATTATACCTGGTGTAGAGGAAGCCTTCCTTTCATTTACTTTAACCTGATGCCCACTTACTTGGCAAGAAACCACAAATGAAATATTCCCATTCATCCTCTTCACACTCCTCTTAATTTCAAAGTCTCCTGTAATGCCCCTTCTGTCATTTCTCTCCCCAGCTAGGGAGTCCTAGTCAAATTAGTCTTTTCTCAGGGAATTCAGCACAGAACAGAGCCTTTTGCCACCTGGTCAGCCAGGTTAATACATTAAATAAAGGTTATTTGCTTGTGTTTCACAGGCTAAAGTCCATCTCACCAAAATACCAGTCCAACTGCTGAAGAGTGGAAGGGCTGACTGATGAGAGGTGACCTCTGCAGACCTCGATGGGCCACCTCCTTTGTGGCTGAGGAAGGGGTTTGAGACAGCAGGGCATGGTGTGAAGGGGGAAAGGTCTCACACTCATTTCCGGCTGCTTTACAGCTTCTCTATTCTGTGGCCCACACCGTGGAAAGCGTGATCTCCCTCCTTCTTTACTGGTTGGCTGACCTGAGCCGCTTATTACTCTCTGCTCCAGAATAACAACCCTTGCCCTTTCATGGCTCACAAATGCCCTAAAATTCCTCAGTTCAAATCCTGCTGTTGACCTAAGCAGGGTCAGTTACAAAAGCTGTCCAAAACAGGCTGAACTTGATGGCCTTCCAAGCCCTCTGCAAAAGCCATTTGCAGGGCAAGTTGAGAGGTTTCCAGAGATAATGGCGATTAATGCAACGACAATTTGCATGTGTGTGTGTGTGTGTGTGCAGCTGAGTCACTGGCTGACCAACTTCATTTGCTGCTGCCGAACAACCATTTTCTAAAGCTGCTGGGAGTATTATGCTGCTTGAAGGTCTAGTACATGTCAGCATGCCACGAACTCCTGGGTCAGCATTGTACTGTGATACGAAAGCGAGCAGCACAGAGACAACAATCAACACAGGCTTACGAACTCAGTCAGTAATGCTCCCAGGAGAAATTAGCCTGTACTGAGCTCTGGGCTGCTGTGACGTGGCAGCTACTGAGACCCCCAAAGCCACCATTTGGGGGATCTCTGCCCTTTTGTCACAAACTGCTGCATGTAAAAACTACGGGAAAGATTAACCGTCCCTGAAGCATCAACCACTAGCGAACAAGGACTATGGACTTCTTGGCTAATGTCCAATAACCCTGGCAACCATGCTTACAGGGTGGACATCCAAGAGTCACTGTGCTCCTTAAATCCCCACTGTTTTCGGGGAGAAAGTCTTGTTCCAGTACGTACGAAATCCCGCATAGCTTTTAACTTAAACTTTCCAGGTAACTTTAAAACACATCTTCTCTCCAACCCACTCCTACTCCACCCCCCCACCCCCCACCCCCCCAAAAAAAAAGCTCCTTAAAAGTTTCTTAATACACATGCCTATTCCTTAAACCTATCGTAGCGTAACACACCCAGCCCCACTGAGAGGTCTAAACAGATGCAGAGGGAGCTAGGCAGGGGAGCAAGTTGGGGAGGGGGGTTCACAATTGGCTGGCAACATATGTGCACCACTCCCGAGGTATACAGATTTTACTGTCTTGGAAGTAAAGACCTGGTTGCTCTGTCCTGATGCACAGACAGCTGCGACCGCTGTCAGGAGATGGGAATACAGGCTGTGGGCGAAATAGTCACAAAGATGAAAATTTGCCTGTCTTCGGGGCTGGAGAGAGTATTATTCAGAACCACTTTGTTAATAAACCCAGAACCCAGGAAGAGTTGATGGCCTTTTCATTCCTACTCAAAATGTGGGTTGTATTTCCCAGGAGGAACGTGCAGAAAATGGAGGGTGACAGCCCAGATTAACTCCCACCAACCCCATACCGCAGCCGAAGGATGCTTTCCTAGATTTCCATTCAGGAAGGCACCTGCAAGGGCCGCCTGAGCTTACTGCCCCATTGGTGACCCTAAGATGCTGTGACTGATTTAACAGGATGAATGCAAAAGAGAAAATGATGCGACTAAATGTGCGCAGCAGATCAGTAGCAAAGCTAAGAGCCCAGACCACTGTCTCCCAGTCCTCTCCCAGTAACAACCACTGCTCTTCTCACTGGATTTTCTTCCTTCTTCACATCCTGGCAGACAACAAGCTGTAAAGTCCTCTTACTGTTTCACATTCATCTATATTTAGTTATCTTTGCAAGTGACACCTATTTGTGCACTAACCGCTATGCTCAGCACTGCAGAAGGCATGTCTGAAGTCTTTTTATATGAAGACTCAAACTCCACCCTTGTACTCCTATCATATAACACTGATCGGAAAGCAAAACTAGTATTTTGATATACTCAATGTGTTCTTATAAAGGCTGCACAGACGTTCCTGTTAAAGGACAAGGAGAAACTATTTTTCCTTGCTTTCTGCCAGGTAAGCAAGACTTCCCTTTTCCTTAGTAAACAAGCTGTGTTACGATCAGCATGGGACATGCATATACTAGTTTTATAGCTGTGGTGATTTACTTCCAAATCTTTTGTTATTACATTAAAGTATCACTGAAAGATACAACGGTTGATATTTGTGTTTGATATAGTTGCTTTGTCTAAATTAAGGAACAGGTTGTTGATTACAATTTCAAACTCTGGAAGTGAAACTTCACACTGTTGCAAATACATCTCCAGCTATAATGAGAATGTGTATCATTCACACACTAAACACAGAATAACCAGACATTTGGTAAAAAAACTCACTGTCCAGTGCTAACTGAGAAAACCATCCAAACTAAGACTAGATTTCCAGTATAGTTAAATACATGGTATCAGTTACATTAAAGCTCTTTGAAACCATGTGCATGTGCGCAACCGTTGAAATGAAAGTCTTTTTAGAAATGTTGCAAATGAAGTTTCTTTATGGGAGTGACACAAGCCACTGTTGAGTTGGAGATGGTAGCCTACACTGCCAATCCACCGGCTAGAAACATAAACGCAGCCTTGAGCTTGGGCACATCCTACCCTCTGCTGTCCAGAAAAAAGGCCCAGCATATGTCCCTTTCTTTTCACAACAGCCTACACAGCAGATCTATCTCCTGGCAGATGGCAGAAGAAATTTAATCCCCGTCCTCAAGTTGTGATGCCATGGTGATCTTTCCTTACCTGTACCAAGCCCTCCGTCTCCAGACCCTGGCTGGGAATGAGATTTTAATGAGGTCCGAGCCCCTCTGGATGACAAACTGTCTTTCAAGCTTATATGACAAACGTTATTGTCAGTGCTGTGGATTACATTCCTTAAATTACATGACAAAACCAGACAGCATGGAAGGGAGAGAGTCATATCTGTCAATATGTGTAGTGCGTTTGATACAATCCCACTGCTTTTAAAAATCTCTTGTTCTGATGGCAAGGACAACAACCTGGGACTGTAAACATCTGTTTGTCTTGTATGACTATTTGTAGGGGGAAAAAACCCAAAACCAAACCCAACCAAACCCAAAACCCACCAAACAACAAAAGTGTGATCAAATTCATTCCGTATTTGGATAGCTAGATAACGTACATAAAAAAGCCTTTATTCTAAATCCTTTAGTTCCATGGATGACATACATTGTTAGACTGTAATTAGACTGGAATTGCACCTCCTATTCCCCTGACTATTCGCTCCAATAAAAATAGCATTTGCTGTGGTTGCATTCACATTCTTTTTCTGCTCCCTCTCTACAGATACTTCTGGCAAGTGAATTTCCTGGCAGGGATGTTAATGGAAGCAGCAAGTTTTAATTTAACATTGGAGAACATAGAAAAAGGATTTTAAAACTCAAACACAACTATGCACAGCAGAAACTTGCTTTAAAGGATTACTCTCATTATAGTCTGGACTCAGTAAAGTGCTGAGGAACATACGTACCTTTAAGCATTTTCTGAAGTCCCTTTGAAATCTGTGTTTTAATATTTTCCTGAACTGGAACCTCCATCTGGGGAGAGAAACAATACCTTGTTGTAAGTGATGTGTCTAATAAAAATTAATCAGCACAGCTTGCATTTTGATTGCCAATTACTTGCAATCAACTGCTCAGAAAAACTTGCTGATCAAGAAAATACTCTTAGAAATATTCATTAAAAAGACTTGTGAACAACTTCAAGCGTATACAGGAAAGAACATCTGTGAAGAAGTTCAATTGAATATAAGAAAGAAAACATAAAAATGTTGCCACATAAGCCATGAGGTGAAACTTTAATTTGAAGATTTCTTTTCTATCAATGATTTACTTAGCTCTTATTACAAAGCTATACAAACTAAAAATTCATTTCACTGTTTGAATTGTTAACTGTGCAATTAATACCACTGGTTAGATTTGGAATACATTACAATAAAATGTTTTATTTGAATCCATCTATATTCACCATCAGAAAACTTCATTAAGTCTCAGTTACAACTACTACTCAGCATTGAAGTTAGACAGAATGTATCATAAGTACTGAAGGAAAAATTAAGCCTATAAAAAGCACGGCAAGTAATAGGAAAGAGAAGCAAGATAAATATTCAAATGCATTCCTGTTTCATGCACACTTCTGAATAACTGTGAGAATGGAAAGCACCAAAAATGCTAAAATGGCCATTATAAAAATAACTCTGACCCTAAAATATGGCCCTTAATCAAGCTGAAAGAATATGCTTACTCAGCATCTTTGTTATGAGAGGATATTTAAAAGGTTCAAAGACAGAAACATTCAAGTTCCAATGAAAGCTGAGAGTCTTTGCAAACCTAATTCTCATTTGGGTCCTAAAATCTTCCCCTGCTTCTTGAGAAGCTGGATAAAGTATTAAATACATATTAAAAGTTAAAGTGTCCAGTTGTTCCAGATACCTCTTTTTTGAAAAGCATTTTTGAAGGAACTGGAAGTTTTTAAGGGAACTTTCCTCTTTTAATAGAATTGTTTCAAGCTTTTGCTTAAGGATAAGAAAATGGAAAATAATTTCATTTGAGGAAATGGATCATTTTGGTGGGCCTTTTAAAGTCTGAAAAGTAGGACCTTTTTCATGGAAAATAAGTACTGCTCTGATCAGGGATAATGGATCATCTATTAAAAACAGTAAGCAAACAGCTACTCGAAGTAAGTTTAATTCAGTGGCATCTCCGTAAGAAAATTACAAATTACGCCATCAGCTAGACTTCTGCCTGGGTTCCCTGTCTTCTGGAAAAGCTGCTAGTCGAGCAACGCTTCTGAAATCCCTACCATCCAACTGCAAAAATTTTAGCTGACCTGAAGGACACATCTCCCGTCTCTCAAAGTTACTAACCCACCACACAACACACCATCGGCAGGCAGAGAGGAGGGGATAAGTTCAGGCAACTCTTGCTCAATCACAAAGGAAAACAAGCACAAGAGTAGATGTCAGCGAGCATGAATAGAAAGAGCAACAAAAAGGTTTCACTGCCGACTCCAGTTCTTGCCATTGTCTGCTAAATGGAGCAGGTCATGGCACATTACAGTCTCTCCTTGTGCTGAAACCACAGTTAAAATTAAAGGCACGTTTTACAGCAAAACACCCACACCACCGCTCCTAGTGGCTTTCCTGCTGTTGTCTTACAGTTTGGCACCATTTCTCCTTCTATTGTTTCCTTCCTAAGAGCAAAATATCATTTGTATTAAGCAGGTGACAAAAGCTTTAACTTCTTTTGAGAGGGAGAATGAAATTAGGAAGAAGGGGAATTGGATAATGGCTGTATTATTCATAGGAACGCATACCTAATTTATATAGTCCTGCTAGTATGCCATCTAAAATGTCTATAACTCCAATTAAGCCCATTTAAGTAATGAAAATGACTGCTCTACTGTGTCTGAATATTAATTTCATGGTCTGTTTTACATATCAGAAAGTAAAAACATATTCCTAACTCATATAGTCATTTTACCACAATTACTAGCAAAACTTTCCAAGGTGTGAAGGTCCCTCTCAACAATATTATTCTTAGATCCTATGACCAGATTTCTTAAAAACTAGACAGCACTTTGGGACAAAAATATCAGAGAGAGATTAAATCTCCACAAAGGTACTTAGAGGTCTGTCTGGAGGAGTTGGAAATTTTAACCACATTTAATAGCCCCCCCAAGACCCAGAATTATCTGCAAAAATTAACCCCTGTAAGTATCTCTAAATATGAAATCCATAAAATCAGGTAATAACTTTGAAAATCTTGGCCATTTGAAACCCTTTAGAAAATTAAATACAGAATAGTAAAAAAATAAAAATGCACTTCAAGTTTTACACAGAGTTTGTTTTTCTAAAAGGATGTTAAGCAAGGTTAGACAGTTCCAAGACAAGGAATATCGTTCACATTGGGAACCAACTTTGGACGAGGGGTAACCTGTGTGGTTTTGAACACAGTCTGAGAGGGGAAATTCATTAAGTAATCTGTTAACTAATACTTATTTCCACTTTTTAATCAACTCCAGAACACATAGAATGCATATCACATTACTCAAAAACAGTCTTAATGTCCCACCGACTGATGCGCATGCTCAACTTCAAATAACTGCCATGCTCATCACCAATGCATGCCTAAGCCTGTGCAGGATGGAGTCCAACACCACCAAGGACACAGAAGCACTGAAAGAAGGATTGAAGGAGTGACAACCAACTCTGCAAGTAACTCTTCATGTAGCTAATGACTCCAACTGCTGTACATCACATTCAACTCGAGTAGGAACTCAAGCAGCTGCTATTTGTATCATTAGTTGTATTCACACACTTATTGCAGCTCTTTTTCCAATCCATTAGTTCCTTGGTAAGCCATATACAAGTAACTCTCTTCTATTTTCTCAGTTTCTTACCCCTAATGCTACCTCTAGGAATCCATTTCTCCTCTTCTTAGCTAGCAATAGATAAAACAGAAAAGCTATCAAGTACAGTTACGATGACATTTTGGAAAGCTTGAAACATACTCTACTGAATGTAACAGTCAAGTGTGACATCCAGCAAGTAAGAGGAGAAAGAAGCTCAAGATAAGATCAATGCAGAAGAAGTTAGTTATGCAAGGAGTCGGGGATCTCATCACCTGCATCTCCTGTGTCTGTTTGACTCTGCTTAGCTAGTCCGAGTCCTACCAGTAGTTTCACAGGACGGCGAGGTGATCTGAGTTTGCCCTTATGTTCCCCAGGGAAATGAAGTCACCCAGACTCAGAGAGGCACAGGCATATCTGCTCCTCATCGCTTAAGACTTAACTCTTTGATGTTCCTGGATTAGTACTTTCAAATGATGGTAAAAAGAGTAATTTCCAGAATTAGAAATACTTTTGGTCATGGATAGAAATAAAGCAGCAAGGATGAGCAACTTCCTTTGAATTTTGGTGCCTCAGAAGATGTCCTTGGTGCTTCACACTCCTCTGTCAAAAAGAAAGAGGCAGATAAAGGAAGGAGAAAAACTTGCCCCAACATACCGGACCATAAAGACTCTACAAGGCCAGCTCTAGATGAGAAGAAATCAGGGAGCAAAAAGAGAAAATGGAATACATGCCACATTTTTCCAGATCTTCTAGTGCAGACGAGGGTTCAAGCTGTCAGGTCAGCTTTGAATCTTACCCTCAGAAACATGTGCCCTTGCACAAGGCACAGATACATACCTGGATTTCTGTGATTAAGATCCCTTTCCTCCACCTCAAACCTCCCCTGTCAAAAATCCTTTAGCTTCATTTTCTCTTCTCCCTTCCAATTACTGCTTGTGTGGATGTAATTCTTTTATTACTTAGGTAGGCAATTACGAAAAAGGAACTTTTCAAAATCGGAGCCAGCATTCTCAGGCATGAACTCCCACCGGTTAGGTCCTCCAACCTCCGGCTTGTTTTACTTGGAGCAAGGGGAACCTCCAAAATACTGCAGTTCAGCTGTGCCAGGAGGGGGGGAGGGTTGTTCCAGCCCTTGTTTCAGACACCCAGGCTGGGAGGCTGGGCTCCTGATATGGGCAGCAACATCATGAAGGCCCCTCCAGAGGAGGATTTACAGCAAAAAAATCCAGCTGCTGCTCCACCATGTTCCTGGCAGGAGCCTAGCTGGCCCTACTGCACACACAGTGCAGCCCAGTAGCTCAAGAAACACAGTGGCCAGTAAATGGACTTTGTATTGAGGTTGCCAGGCCTCAGGACTGAAGCATCTCTGGCTTGGGTTTTTTTGTTTGGTTGGTTGGTTTGTTGCCTGGGTTTTTTTGTTTGTTTGTTTGTAATATATAACGACTTTCTTTTCCAGATGGGTTAGCTGGAACAGCCATTTTTCAGAAAATCCGAGAACAGACGGGCCGGCACAGAAGAGTATGGGATGTCAAATACAGGTACAGCCTGTGAAAAAATTGATCATCTTAGAACACAAGGTCACGTGCCAAAATCTCCTGATTTCCAAGGGTGAAGCTGGGACAGGGAAGCCAAGAAGGGTGATCACAGCCAAAACATGAACACAAGGCAGAAAATGGCCTCTATTTCTATAAGGAAATACCTAAGAGCTCAATGCCCAGTCACACAAACATGTTTCAAGGATCTGAACTCCTTCTTGTCCATCTCAGACATTTAAGCCTCTGCTGCTCTTTTTGTAGGTTCCAGGCTTGCCAGCACCATGGCAATGGCCGCGACCACTCCCATCGCCCACTCTGGGCTACTTCAGGCACTGTTAGCAATGTGCTGCAGGAGCGCAAACCAGAATACAAGCTGAAAAACATTGTGTCATTGCAGTCAAGTGGTCACTGCTATTGTAGCTACCAGGGTGAGCAGGTTTAAGACAACAGTCATGACCTCATGACCATCAGATGCCTTACTTTATTCCCCTAGGCATCAAAAACCACAGTGGGTGCCTTGCAGAACAAATTAGCAAGATTGCTTGCAGGTTTTGCCATATGGGCAGATTCTCATTTGTTCCCTAGATATTTCAGTCTAAGAGAAGTGAAAGGTAGGGTTGGCTAAAATGTAGAGGGGAAAAAAATTATCTTAACAAAAAATAGTTATATATTAAATACCCATTAAAACTCACATTTTAGAAGTACAGGAGTGAACAGTTAAGGTCACTCAAGCTGTTAAGAAATGTGATTGTCTCACGTTTGTGCCAAAAAACTTTAAACTAAGCAACACTGCTTTGTACAGTATTAAAGAGACGTCGAGAATCAGATACACACATTCATCTTGTGATTAATGGATTATAAATAGACTTTTAAGAGGGCAATAAAATAATTCATTACACTTTTTAAATGAAAAGTTGGAGTAAAAAAAAAGCAGCCAGTATAATAATTGCTATGAATAGCCACAGCTGGCAAGCAGCTGGATTTCAAATGGGCTTTCTTTCCCAGATGCCAAAAGCACTAATTCATCGCTGTGACTCTGCCTATGTGAATTACAACTTTTGCAAACACTGTCTATTAGCATGATATACACAGCCCCTGCATGTTCTGTGCAGGGCACACTGTATTAATCTGTGGAATGGCAAAACAGAGGGGAAAAGTGCGACGTACATCACCAGAGCCATCTCTACAAGCACAGCATTGACAAAATTTCATATTTGAGATAAGCCCGTTTCTGAAATTGCCCTGCTGGAAACGGAAGCTTCTGAAAGAGGGGGGGACCTGTAGTAAAATTAATACCCTGCATCCACACTTTGGGAAAAAATACCTTATTCGTGAAGACTGTGATTCTCCAGAAATACATACAGTAGTCATGCACACAAGCCCAGATTCCCAGCCAACCTAAGAGAACATGAACAACTCAAACCAGCACAGCTACAGTGATGTACATTGAGGTTTTCTCCCCTTGCATTAAACATCTTTCTACAGTTACCACTATAAGTATTTATCAGTGTCTGTAAAAGTGAGTGGTACCCAAAATGTAACACCTTCCTGTCTTAATTGTATGAAATAAGCTGTGGGTGTCCTCTGGCAAAGATCAAGGTTGTAACAGCAGTTAGGGTATCTCTACAAGCTACGTTCCACCCCATCTTACGGAATAGATTGTTATGGGCCTCTCCAGACCTAAAGGGTCTTCAGGTTCATCTGCCATAACTAACATCACAATAATGTTGCTGTAGCTGCAGTGGTCTAAGAATACAAGAGCATGACAAAGTTTGCAGTTAGAGATCTAGAGATCTATGTCTATACTTTCCAAAACCAGCTCCTCTATTCTTTTCAGCTAAGAGGGACAATAGATTTAGCCGACCCTGCATTGCATCAGTGCAAAGACTAGAGGAACTCTTGCAATTCCTACCAATCCTTGTTTCTGTGAATCTTGGACTTTGAGATCACTACACAGAATACAGCCTTATCATTCAAGAGAAGGGATTAATAAAGAGTATGACTCAGAGGTTCTGAGGAAAAGGATCATAAATCAAAGAATTACACCCCACTCCCACACAAAGTCCCTGTACATTAAGGTATGCAGGAAAGTTACTGTTGCTGCTGAGAAGGTAACTGAAAGGCAGGGCAGACACTGGCTGTGGGCATCTGTGTGCCACTGCAAACATCAGTGACAACAGCAGCTGTCTTAAAAGCTCTATTTAAAAAATAAAGCATGTGGACACATTCATAGTGTGGCAGCACAGTATGTTCAGGAAGGCTGCCAAATATAAAGCTATCTTTGAAGAAAAAAACGTCCCCAAACCAAAAAGGAATAAAGTGGGCAGTCAAGCAACAGTTATAACTGGCACCTTCTGAAAGCATAGTCTGAGTTCAGACTTGGCCAAGACACGGAAAAAATCCTTCTGATTGCTACACTCTGCCCTAAAAACATTCCTTTTGGGCTTTCCAGTGAAACCTGCTAACTAGTGCAACAGTCCGTCTCGCTAAAACAATGTTCATTTATCACAATTAAACTCAACTGGTAACCTTTGCCACAAACCTACTGAGTGAAATTACCGTGAGTGCAATAAAGAATACTATCCCTACAGGTATTAAACACACAGAGAAGCAGACAGCATACTCTGCATACCAGCAACATAAGAGCCTTGTACCGTTGCCTATTACTGCCTGCGGTACTTACACATAGCACTGGGGCACCCCATGGTCCTTAGCCTGTTTCTTGCACGGCTCCTGATGCTCGTAGCCCCATGCTACCACCGAAAGAATTAGAGCACAGGCAGGCTGACTGCTCACATTCGCCTGAGAACACTGTCAGAGTGTGGAGTTAAACCTGCATCTCCAAACTGCAGACAAGCCTGATGGTGCTGGCTAGTTTCTTTCCTCAGTAGCTAAGCGTGTAAAACTTTGTCACTGGGCTGGTGCAGTGATGAGATTTGACACAGTATTTACATAAACTTTGGGCTACCATAGTTTCCCTGCCTGGCTAACTAATCCATTCTCCTTCAAAATGGTTTAACACCTGTTCTGCAGTAGAGAGAAAAGCTCACAAATAAACAGAAGGTAGAGGCTTGAGTGAGCACAAGAACTACTTTGAGCTACTCAGAGAAGGAAGAAACACTTTCCCTAGAACACAAAACCCAAGGACTGAGCATTAAAACAGAAAACACAGGTCTATTTTTATTTTTTTTCCAGCATTATAGAGTTAAGGGAGAGAGGGAACAGGTTCCCAGACAGCATGACCCATTGGAGGTCCTACTCAAAAGGCAGCTTGCACTACCAACGCGTCCTTACAGTCCCTTCTGGATGCATCGCTTTCCTTCAAGCTTTACTCGGATACGGCTCACGCTCTT
>KL289152.1:0-11511 GCA_000699545.1 Podiceps cristatus | reverse complement strand
TTTTTTTTTTTTTTCTGTTTTCAATACTTTTTTTTTTTTTCTGTTTTTTTCTTTTTTTAAACAGGTAAATATTAGAAAAAATTGCCCAGAGAGTAGGTGGTGTGGTCTCAGAACTCAGCTGGGCAAGTTTCTGAGTCAGTTCTGTCGTGGCAGTTGGGTGTGGTTCCCCATGTTACTTAGATCTCCTATTGTTTATCCTTTGAATGGTAATTCCGTTATTTATCTACAATAGTCTTTTCTGGACCAGTTCTTGAAGAGAGATTTACTTTTCTTACCCACATTTTTCCTCTGTGAAGCTTACAAATGTCCCTCCCTGCTTACCGTGGGCTCTTTGTTGGAATACTTTGTTTTCAGGGATATAGCAGGGATAATTGTTCTTCCCTTTGTTTTCTCAGAAGGGATGTGGATGCCTGTGACATCTGCATTTCCAGTCATATAGGCTGGAAGATTCTGAGCTTGTGAACTTGACACGCAAACACCTACAATGTGAAATCTGTAGAGAATTCCTATTATTGTGTAGTAAGTAATCTTTATTATTTACTTATTTGTTTTTAGAAGATGCATACATTTGTCAGACTGGACTGCTTTAAGGCAGGGGAGGGAGCAGGTTTTAGACTGTATCCTTTTGTCATGGCTACATTTCACTTTCCTGAAAAATTATTTAGCTCAAAAGGAAGGGTTTACTTTGTTGCCTTTACTGCTCATTTACGTAAACATCTAATGTTAAAAATGTTTCCTTCTCTTTTCGACATAGGTAAATAGCAAGAAAAACAAAATGGACACTCAATTATTTTCCCCATTATTAGGAGCAATTACTAGTACACCACCTCCGCTAGAATCTTCCCGTCTGTATAGTGACTGGTCAGCATGTGGAGAGGATATTGGCTCAAAAAGTTCTTTTCAAGACTGCACAAAGAAACGGTATGATCATTTTTGATATAATCTCAGTGATGTTCTAAAACACTGAAGTTGTTACGGAGCAGAAAAAATGGGATTCCGGATCTTTTTAGGAAGAGTTTGTGGGCGATAAATTTTCTTTGCTGTATAATAGTTTAAATTAGAGAGGTTGCGAAAAAAGGTAGGGAGTCTGTGTATGTATAGATGTGTGTGTTTATGTGTAAAAACATTTTAAAATTTGGAACGAATACTACATTTAGGGAATGAAATGGGAAACTGCCATATGTAAACGAAAGCTCCTTAAGGAATAAAAGCACTCTCCCATCCCTCAGTACTCGTAATAATCCCGTTTGATAATGCAGAGTATTT
The DNA here is from genome assembly GCA_000699545.1 of Podiceps cristatus. Lineage (NCBI taxonomy): Eukaryota > Metazoa > Chordata > Aves > Podicipediformes > Podicipedidae > Podiceps > Podiceps cristatus. Next base: position 10,245 of record KL289152.1, on the reverse strand, counting down.
CCTGGAACATGAACAATGTAGAGTGTTAGAGACAGAGCGAGGGTAAGTGGTACACCTCTGCTGCTGAGAGCATAAATATGCGTACAGCTCCCCAAAATACACCAGCCTACTGGCTTGTTGTGCCCTTGATATGATGCACTCAAGTTCAATTTTATATTAAAAAAAAAAAATCTGTTTTGATGCTGAATGAATGCAAAGGCTCTTTGTTACTTGAATCACGAAACATTTTTATTCCCTTGGAGAAATCTGCTCCGCCCAAGCCTTGACTGGGCACTTCTGATCATCCGGTCTTAATAATGCATTAAAGTTATTAAAGGCACAGAGAAGGGCCACGAGGCTGGGCAGGGGTTTGAAAGCTTCCAAGTCAGCGGAGAATAAATAAAACTACTCTTTGGTTTTGATAAGTCAGCTCTGCAAAGGAATTATTTCTATAAAATCTTGAATGATACGAGGATTGGGAGGAACAGAGAATGATTATATCATAGTAGAGAAACTAGGGGTACCCACTGAAATAATTGATTCTCTCCTTCATATCGGTCATTTTATAGGTTGTGTACAGCAATTGGAATTGTGATGTTTCTATTCCAGCCTTAGAAATGCATAACCGATTACTTCCTGTTACTGCCCACTCTCTGCTTTCCGTCTTAATGCCAAGTGCTGGCAATATAATACTGCCTTTTGGGGGGGGTGGTTGGTACAGGCTGGCACAGCAGCTTTGACACCGATGATGATGCTGTTAGCATTTCTAATATCCATCTCGTTGCATTTTTTTATCACTTGCCTAATAGGAAAGAAGTTCACTGTTTCAAAAGATCCTGAAAGGTAACAGTTAAGGCAGATACGTGGGTTGCAAAGAAGTTAAATACCGTTATCCTACCTTTTTTTTTTTTTTTTTTTTTTTTGCTAGTCTTCCCTGGGAAGTGTCACAGAGATGTTTATTTTTAATATTTTTTTTTTAATGAAAGATCATATAGCTTTAGAATCATAAAACCGTGTAGGCTATGGACGTGTCCTCGGCTTCAGTTCCAGAGTTAATCACAACAGCTGGAACCGCACACAGATGTGGTAAAGGTTACGTTTCCAGTTGCCTGTTGCTCTTTCATCTCCTGCACTCCTCCTCCCACAGTACCGCACAAGCTTTGCCGAGAGCTGTAGGTCTTGGTTCTTTTGTCCTATTTCTTGTTTCGCTGGCTGCAGGGACAGGCTTACTCGCTGCCACGAGCTTGGCGTTGGGCTGGACGTTCGTGTTCCGGTTGATGTAGTTCCATGCAATGTCATATGGTTTTGCTTTCTCTGCGTGCTGTTTATTTTCATGGATTCTTTTCATGTTGCTTTGCCTTGGTTGGCAGAAAGTTGTCTTGTAGCACTGTGAGGTAAGAATTTGATTCCTTGATGCTACAGAACCAAGGGGTTTTACCGGGAGTGTGTTCTGGTACCCAGCCAGAAGGGGTAAGGGCTGCCTGCCTTGGACTTGAGAAAACTGAATGCCTGTTATGCTGGGGTTGCTGGTTTTAACTTTGGTTGTCCTGTTGACAGCAGATACTTTGTTTGGAGCCCAGTAGACAAGAAGATAGTTGACTTCTTTTCCACATGTGTCACTGTGTTTCAAGGGAAGTATCTTTTTTCAGGGTGGATCAGGGTTTTACTATACCAGCTGCTTCCTGACACCTTAAGTTACCAAGGATTTTCAGATCATAGAATCATAGAATCATAGAAAGGTCTGGGTTGGAAGGGACCCCAAGGATCACAGAGTTCCAACCCCCCTGCCACAGGCAGGGCCACCAACCTCCAGGCCTGGACCTACACAAGGTTGCCCAGGGCCCCGTCCAACCTGGCCTTGAACACCTCCAGGCATGGGGCATCTACCACCTCTCTGGCCAGCCTGTTCCAGCCCCTCACCACTCTCTCTGTAAAAAACTTCCCCCTAATATCTAATTTAAACCTTCCTTCCTTCAGCTTTAATCCATTCCCCCTTGTCCTGCCATTTTCTACCCTTTTAAAAAGTTGGTTCCCCTCCTGTTTGTACACTCCCTTCAGGTACTGGAAGGCTGCCATGAGGTCCCCCCACAGCCTTCTCTAGGCTGAAGATTACTACCAGAATGTCACTACCAGATTGCTGGTAGTGACCTGTACTGGCGTGAGACACAAGGGGTGAGGGGTTCTGGTCCCTTGCTTGAAGACGTGACTGCTTTAAGAAATAGTTCGTCAAGGATTCAGGTTCTCCTGCCTTGAATTGCATTGTAGTGGTTTCGGTTTATGTACCAGAAGGAACAGCTAAATGTTTCATCTCACTTCCGTCTGTACAATTTGGGCAGTTTTAGACTTGCTGCTGTCCTGTGCTTGTTCTTTCTCAGGATTTTTTTTTCTTATGCAGTCCACCTAGCTTCCTGCTGCCCTGTCCACAGTTCTAAAACGGCCAGTAGTTTTAATTTCCATGCCACATTGCAAACTGATCTCTCTCTTGCTGAAATCATTGTCTAGACGCAAGTCCTCATCTATGATCTCCAGTTGGTTTCAGACATTGGAGGTAAATAAGCCTCCTTTGGGAAAAAAAAAAAAGCCATCTGACAGACACAGAAGAGATCCAGTTATCAAATATCAGTTACAGTTCTAAATGCATAAAACATTTTCAAGAATCTGTGCACTTACGTATACCCTAAACAAAATCATAGATGAGATTTCTTACAGGAGAAACTAAGTCATGAAGTAAATAATAGAGGTAGGTAGAAGTCAAAACGCGGTGAGGTCTTAAGAGCTAGTAAGGTAGAAGTGGCTAATTTTCACTGTGGCAAGAGATTAACAAGGTGATAGTTGTAATGATTTATCCCATGTTTTATAGTCATTGTTAATTGGCAAAATTGGCTCGGGTAATTATGTGGCAGCATTGGCAGATGAGGTCGTTGTTAGGGTAAGCTCACACCAGGGAAGCCTGAGAAATCTTCAGGGGCACTGAAACGAATCAGCTGAATGAGAATAGGATGATGAGTTGTGTTTATTGAAGCAAAGCAATGAATGATCGAGGGAAGGAGATGTTAGCAGTGTTATGTTTTAATTAACTTCTGAGTAAGAGTCAGGTGTCATTGCAGAAAGCTTTGTAAAGATCTCATTGTGCACCTGCAGTAAAAGTTTGGCTTGTAAGAGTAGTGATAGTTGAACACCTTTGGTATTTATCAGGAATATTTAATGAAGTTTTGTCCAACTCCTCTCTAAAAGGAGATTAAAAAGTGGTTCAATTTGAGTATAACTGAAGACGTTTATTTCAGATTAAAATAGTAGTTCTTTAATTATGTAATTAGATAAATTATTATCATCAAGATTTTAAGACTGTCTCCTTTAGTGGATAAATATGATCAATCAAGATTTGAAGCAATGTCTATAAAATAGTTATGTTGGTTGAAAACAGAAGAAAAGCTTTTGCTGCTCCTGTCTCTTCACGTAACAGCTTGAAGTCTCTGTTGAAGCAAGAAATCAGGAAGATCGTTCTACTTCATTTAGGCTGTAGAATTCATGAATGCAGGAAGAGATTTCTATATGTGGGTGCTGAGAATACATTAAATTCAGAACACTTAGCAGGTTTTGCTAAAATAAATTAAAGGTTTAATGCTTTACTTTTCCTCTTGCCTTTTTTTTTTTTTTTTTTTTTTTTTTACAGGTCACCAATAAATCTTTCTTATTCTGGCAATGGTCCTGATATGTTTGGGCTAGTGTCAAGCATTTTAGAGGAGCCGAGCAAGCCAGAACCAGTTACAGAGTGGTAAGTTTGTTCTGAAAGTTCTTATATGTTCCGTATTGGTTTTTTTTATCCTTTTATCACACAGATATGATACACATTTTGAATTGAGTAACAAAGATCTTATAAATCCCCTTGAAATCTGGAAGTGTTTTTCTTTACTTCAATTGCCAGTAAAAAACCAAAACATAACAAACAAAAAACCCAACAAAACGCAACAAGCTGTTAGAAATGCACATTTTTTAGTGTTCCATCACCCTTACAGCATTTGGGGGGTGAAATCTCATTTAACCAGCAGGGACTTGACTGAATACAATCGAATCTAAAATATTTAATAAATCCAAACAAACTCTGCAGTTCTGAATATACAAATTATAAACATGAGAGAACAGCATCGATAGTCAGATCTCACATAGTGTTTACTCACCTGCAGCGGGAATAATTTTTTGCCCCTCTTATATTTTGGAGGAGAGCTGTGTACGGTTAGCCAAGAATGTAACAGGGGAAACGTACGTGTGGGGGGAATAACCATGAGATGTGACTTATTTTAATGTAAGAAGCTTTTTAAATCATTACCAGAGGTTTGTTTAACTCTGTTACAGGAATTCTCTATCAAGATTGTTTCCACCTATGTGGGCACCTGATCTTGGAAGCAATGGTGAATTCTCAGGGCTCTCGTCTAAGCATTCTGTGGAAAGTAAGGATGTTTCACTCCTGATGGGCACACAGAACTACTGTCAGGAACACCTGCAGAAGTCTCACGATATGGAGATGTTACACAGAGGTTTGGAAGATCTTCATCTCGTAGAGTCTTGGCTTTCTCCGTCTGGCCCTTGCACTCAGCCTGATAATATTCTGAAGAACAGTTACCCTGAAAATTCCTCTTTCCAAAATAATAATACTGTTCACCAAGAAGGGTTTTCATTTCAAAATGTAGACTATAATCAGCATTTGTGTGGTTATGACCACGTGAGGTTCAATGGAGACTATGAAAAAAACGGTTCCAATTTTAGCACTTTTTCTTCTCAGAACAGAATGAAAGAAGGCACTGGCATTCAGAAGGAGTACTGGAAAACTGAAAGAGCAAGAGACAAAGTTATGAAAAATGATGCTCAAGAACAAACTAAGTATTCCCCCGATCTTTCCGATCAGCCTGTTGATGACTCTTGGGGTAAAGTGTCCCAGGACAATCACTTGTTTTCTAAAAGATATGAAAACTTCACAGCTCCTCATAAATTGCAGTCATCTGTTCATCCATCGCCATATTTTTTCAGTCAGCCTCCCAAAGAAAATAATTTTTCTGGAGGGACAAACAGAAAACCACAGGAAACCCACGTGCAAAATGGTCATCATCGCTTTACTTTGGGGGATGCTTTTAACAATAATGAATGCAAGATCCATATTAGTCCGAAAGAATGCTCTCATAAAGTTTCTGAATATGATTTATCTGTAAAAAATGTTATGCAAAATGGGAGTTACTCATCGTACCATGGACATACGTGGCTGGATGGGAAAATTGTGATTCCGACAGCTGCATCGGATATTGCGTATGGAGAGCAAGTGGTGACAAGTCCGCAGTCATCGTCGGGGGTTTCCACCCTGTCTAGTGGTTCTCCCACCCATCAGTCTATGACGCAGTCCTCTTACTACTCACAGATCTCACCTGTCCTCCCTTCGAGGAAAGATGGAAGGTTACAAATATCAAACGGTGTTTCTAATAACTTGGGAGTTCCTAATTTCATCTCAGAAAATCAGAAGCAAATGAAACCCCTTGGACGATCACAGCCTGATTCATTGACTAATAAGGAGGGGCAATACCGTAAATTCCCCATTAATTTTTCATCTGACTGGGTAGTGCAGCAGAAGGCTGTAAGTGAAGACCCTGAAAAATACCACAGATTTCCAAAAAAGCAAACCCAAGAAAATAGTAATAAAGATGATAGAAGGGGCAGAAGGAATTGGATCCCTCATTTTGGGTATACAACCCCAAACCGTCAGCAGCTCAGTATGTTCCGAAAAAAGCATGAACAGAATGGCGATAGCATGTCAGATTTCATTAATCCTGCTTTTCTTCCTTCTTTCCCCTTAATGTCTGATTTTAAGCAAAGTCCCAGTTTTCCTCCATTTAATCACCATCTCTTTTCATCGGCAAATAATTTCAGCTTTCCTCCGTCACCTTTTCCATTCTCAGAACTTGTTGATCTTTTTCATTATGATGACTTTAACCACTTGAATCCTTTCATCAACGATCTGTTTTGTGGGGAAATAGCTGCACCGTATTTTCCTTTTCCAACACCATTCAACAAGTACAGACCTCCACGAAACCGCAGCGGTCCTGCTAACGAGCTTCATATCCGACTGGAGGAGTGTTACGAGCAGTGGAGAGCTTTGGAGAAAGAGAGAAAAAAGGTAAAATGCAACTGAGAGTAACTTTCTATCAAAGCTGGCAATCGCATGACAATCTCTAGGGAGCAGGTACTCTGGGCTGTCGCTCCTTGTGAGGAGATGAGGATTTTGTTGTCACGTTGTTAGTTTTAAATACCTAGAACACCGTCTACAACATCTATTTTGACTGTAATGCTTGTATCATTTGGTGACTGGTTTTAAATGGTACGGGGCATCAAGCTTCAGTTTCTAAGGCCCTTTCCCCCGAGACAGGGCTGCTAAAGCGACATTTCTCTCTATTAACCCACAATATTTGCTACGGTAAATGTGATACTAACGTCACTGGCCAAAGCACTGAATTATGGTTAGCTTGGATGTTTTTCATTTATATGGTCAGTAAAAGATCATTAGTTGTGATTAATTCTGGATTCTCGAACCACCAGATGATATAGCAGGGCCCTCGCTGCTACGGGGGGTTTTAAAGTACTGGTGGTCTATGTCCCTCAATGCCCCAAATGTTTATGTTGCCCAGTTTGGTGAGGTACATCCCTCCTCTTTTCTTGCCCTATACTCCTCCTCTCCGGCTAAACCTTTAACTCAAGTATTATAAACCCTGCCTCACCTTTTTCCCGCACATTCGTTTAAGGAGAGAAGCTTTTGTGTTGTTTTTTGGTCTTGGTGGTGGTGGGTTTGGTTTGTTTGTTGTGTGGGTTTTTTTTGTTTTTGTTTTTTTTTTTTTTTTTTTTTAATATCAGTGGTGTCTTTCCCTTATTCTTGTTTCTTGTTTTACTAAATCTTTGGTTTATTAAAAAGAAGAGCAGGAAAAGAATCCTGGGCACCCTGTATGTGGCTGTAGAGAAAATGTGGTGTTTTGAGTGGATGTGACTTCTCCCAAAGGAAAGTTCAATTTATGCTGCTCTTGTTACAGTCACTTTCCTGCCTCAGACTCTTTTGCTCAGAATTGTTGTCTGGGAGGGATCACACTACTGATAAATGTGTTACACTCGGGAGTGAAAGCTTCTGCGCTCCAAAGGAGCGGGAAATACTTTCCCAAGAGGATTCAAATCTCTGAACTCCACGCCAGGTCTTGGAAACGGGGTTGTCAATAATCCCTCCTCCTAGTTATACCCCGTCCAGAGCGCTGTCTGCTGCTTCTGTCTCGGAGACTCCTGGTCATTGGAGAAGGAGTTGGGTGTCTGACCAAACCGGATCTCTGGAGAGCGCCTTTTTCTTGCCAGCATCAACTGTGAGACCTTGCTAACAGCCCTTTGGGGCTCTGAACAGACCTGCCTCTCTTGTTTCCTCCCCAGTGCCTTTCAGCAAGGCTGCTTTCTGCCCGTCCGGTCCTCTGCCAGGAATTCTCTGCAAGTGAGAGAGGGGGATGATTCTTGCTCCAGTGTGTCTGAGACAACAGTGTTTTCAGAAACGTTTCTGCTTTTTGTTGTGGCAAAAGTGGCTTTTCCAAACCTTGCTTATGCAGGATTTGGGCCAATTAAATCATTTGGGAAGACTGAATCATAGTCTTGATTTTGTAATATATGGGGTTTTTTTGTTTTCATCATTAAAGAAGAGTTGTTTATTGTTGTTTCCTGATGTTGTTAATAATCAAAGGGATTTAATCGCTGAACTCAATCTGGTCCATTCGAAGTGATCCGATTTGCTCCTAGTGATCTACTCGGGTTTTCTCAGTCCTTGATTTTTGTAGTTACAGACTACACCTGCAGGTAGCTTTATTTATGAGTATAAACTGTTCTCAGTCCCACAAGCCAGCTCCGTAACGTGGCTCACATTCCTACAACCAAACTACTTATTTCTCAAAAGAGGATAATCACATCCCAGCTGCCTGATGGGAAGGTGCCTGGCCTGCGTTAATCCCGGGTTGTAGGTGCGGTTTGGGAGCGTGCCAGCTGGCAGAACCTGGTTTTACAGCCCAAATAGCCTGAACTATCCCAGGACAGTGCCGAGGCCTCTGCTTCAGTGTTGTTTAACTTACCAGTGTACGTACAGCTACTACGGATGTAGGAAGGGATTTTCTTTTGATATTCTCGCCCTGCATGAATTCCTTAAAAGTGTAGACAGCAACTTGTATTTAATTCTAGTTTGTCTCATCAGCCAGCCCTTTCAGCTCTCAGAAACCTGTTCGTTGCAGCAGCTTTGGAGTTCACAGCGACCGTGAGCTTACCTGTTTCCTTCTATAAATCTCACTTTTCCAGGGATCTCTCATTTAAAAAAATTTAGTGAATTGTCTGTTTGGAATTGCCCACATATTAAATGCACGTATGTCTTAGTACTGTGAATTCTTTATTAGTTGTAATTCTTAAATATTTGGTGTCATTATATGAATTCATGACCCTTCTCCATCCATTTCTTTTCTGAATAGCTTTCAGGCTTCTGAGATGAATGCAAGTGGAGTTAGTCAGCTCTTGTAATTCATGTTAGAGGAGGGCAGAGAGTAAATGATATGGATGTGTCAGTAAAGCAAAAAGAACAGAACTTGAGCACATCTTTTCAGTACACATGCACGTAGTACGAATGTGGACTTAACCTTGCCTTGAACTGCATGTGGTACCTAATCTAAGTCCATTGTACGCTGAAGAAGGAACGAGATTGAGAATCAGCTGCTCGTTGTATCTTTTTTGTTCCAAGTGTAAGAAGTTCCTATCTAAAAATAAGGTTGGTGATGTTTAGTCACTGCCTGTGCTGTCTGGTGGCCAGTTCCTTTCTCAATGGGGAGCTGAGCAGCGGTGTGGATGGCTTTTTCAGAGTTGATACCAGTTTATGTTAAATCTGGCTTAATCCTGATGCGCTTCAGATATAATTTATGCTGCTGTGATCACCTGTTTCTTTTGTTAATAATCATAATATGTGACATCCGAGAGACGCAGTGAGTGGCATACAGTTTAAATTCCTGGGATACCATACCAAACCTTCTCTCCCTAGGCCCGTGTCCAAGGTTGGTTAAAATAAAGTTGCACAGCTTTGGTTCCAAAAGCTGCCGCTGAGCATTGTGCTCCGAGGCAGATCTTATTCTAACAGCCACTGGCTGTACATCTAGACAGATATTTTGGAACTTTTTTCTCTAAATGCAGTCAGAAGTAAGGATAGGAAGTGCACTTCTGATGTATTTGAAAATTCTAATCAGGCCCCAAAATATGGATTGTAATATTGTACTAATTTCAAACATTTACAACGGCTCTTTATTCCCCCTCCAGACTGAGGCTGACCTTGCAAGAAACTTCCCGGGAAAGCGCATATCTAGCTCAAATAGCACTCCCGTGTCCCGGCTTCCTGCTAACCCATCACGAGTTGATCGTCTGATTGTCGACCAGTTACGAGAACAAGCCAGGGTAAGCCTCCTTGAGCTCAAATTCCTGCATTTCTTTTTGGTTTTATTGTTGGTTTTTAATTTTTAATTATTGTTAATTATTTAATTATTGGTTTTTTCAATGGAGACTGAGACTTAGCGGTTTTGGTGTTTGCAATGTACCTGGCAGGCGCTCACATTAATAGGAAAGATGGAAAGGCTTCGTGGTAGCCCTGTACATGGCAACATATCCTCTACACTGGAGCGTCATATGGAAGCCATTCATGTAACGCAGGCGAGGCGTAAGGACGAGATTATTAACGCTGCTAATCCACAGAGACAAGGAGCACCACGTTATAATAACGAGAAAGGTAACTGCTTTCCGTTCCTGTGGTCCTAAAAGCTTTTTCAAAGATTTAGCTTGAAAATATGCCACTTGAAATACGCAACTTCGAAATATGCAGCAGTTATTGTAACTTCGGCAAAAAAAGCTTGTCAGTTGAAACCTGTCACTTCTTAAAAGACTTTAAATTACTTTTAGATCTCTTTTCTGTTTTTCTGTTACTAGTTGAAACACTTTGAAACATTCTTCTCTTGACTAAGAGAGAACTGTAAAAACTGTTCCGTGACATGATATACCCATAAGTAGTTGTCCTAAAAGTAAAAATGTCCTTGTTTTTAAACAAGCTGAATTTCTTTTTTTTTTTTAGTGCTATTGCTAGTCTTTCTTTTCTCTTCAGCTTATAAAGTAGAAGTAATGTGTCAGTGCTGTGTTAATCGATCGTGCCTGTCTACTTTATCATAGAATTGTAGGGGTTGGAAGGGA
>KL289151.1:16580-50899 GCA_000699545.1 Podiceps cristatus | reverse complement strand
AGGTCTAGTCTTGAGGCAGAGCCAGTGCCCGCGGGCCGCCGGTGAGAGAGGCCGGGCGATTAGCAGGCGCGGGGTGGCTAGCCAGGGGCGAGTTAGCAGATGCGCTGCTCGGAGTTTGGCAGCCGAAACAAGAAAACACTGACTGGTAAGACTCGAGGTGTGTTGCAAACGAAATTGGCTTTTTCCGGTTATGTCATCTTTCTGGATCAAAATGATATTTTTATTCAAGCGTTTTTATAGTTTTTGTGATGACATTTAAGTACGTTTTTCTTTTTTCTAGGTATTAATTTATGTTTATGGTTTTGTGCTCTATTTTATAAACATTGTCCCAGTGTGCACTTCCATAAAGAACTGAAGCAGCTGGAAGCGGTCCAAGTATGGTTGTTATTCTAATCCCACATGCTTGTGTATCATGAGGAGGGGAGAGCAGAAGACTGTGTCAGGGCCTCCAGAAAATGAGGAGCTTAACAAAGGCTATTTTCTTGCTGCTTATGAACTATGAATAAATAGCCAGTGTGTACTTTGGAGAGGCTTGGTAACATTTAGGCAAAAATTGTTGAAGTTTGAAAATTGCTTCCCTGATCTAAAGTAAATACTAATTTTACCCTTTTATGTAAGGGATGTTGGTCCTTCTCGTCTGATTTTCTTCCATGAACAACCCCCACACACACACCTTTACTTCCAGGAAAGAGGTTGACATTGGTCAGCATTTAGAAATTGCTTGATTAGCAGTTCTGAACAGGCAGAAAGTCAGTTGTTAAGACAGTAAGCCGGACCACCAGCAGCACCTTTCCCGTGTTCTCCAGCCACAGTGTTAAACACTTGTTTTCCCATCCAAAAGCTGATCTTTCTGAGCTATAGCCGGCATATCTGAAAATGAGAGCTTCCTGTCAGCTCAGTGTTGTGATGACCATGGTGCTTAGCAGGGGTTGTGATAAATAATTTGTAGTACTGATGGCCATTGGAAATTGAAATGACTCTAAAGGCGTGGATGTTTGGCTTTCTTGTCTGTGGTTGCTGCTGTAAGCCAGTCTCTGCATCATTCTCTCCATTGTTCTTTGCATAACTGTGAGGCTGTATGTTGAGTTAGATCTGGGGCCTAATTTAGCCAACAAAAAAACCCCAAAAAACCAACCAAACACCACCAAAAAAAACCCCAATTGATTTTGCCATGCCATTTACCAGCAAGATTGGTTTCCCAGATGGAGTTCACCATGGAGTGACAAGCGGTTTTGCTGAGCCAGTGAATGGAAGATAGGGCAACACTCACAACAGTTTAAGTGATGCTGCTGCTGAATCTTTTGCCATAGTTGAAGTATGTTTGACTTTAGGAAACAAGCATCAGCTATGCTTGCTTATTTACAGATTTATTTAAATAAGGAACTTTTTGTTTATAGTCCTTTTAGGTGTCTCACATGTCTACCTCAGTTCAAAGTTAGACTTGTGTAGTGACTGAGGTCACAGATACTTAATGTGGAAATACTGTGTGCTTTTGTCTCACATGTCTACCTCAGTTCAAAGTTAGACTTGTGTAGTGACTGAGGTCACAGATACTTAATGTTGTGGAAATACTATGTGCTTTTCAATTGAACAATTTAATTGTATGTCCAGTTAGGGATTGGATTACCTCTTGATCACAGTGAAGCCTTTCTGTTGCTGACCTTCAAAATCTAGGCCTAGCTGTGTAGAGATGTCATCTGCTGTAGTGACTGAGGTCACAGATACTTAATGTTGTGGAAATACTATGTGCTTTTCAATTGAACAATTTAATTGTATGTCCAGTTAGGGATTGGATTACCTCTTGATCACAGTGAAGCCTTTCTGTTGCTGACCTTCAAAATCTAGGCCTAGCTGTGTAGAGATGTCATCTGCGATGCTTTCACCTCTTGATCACAGTGAAGCCTTTCTGTTGCCGACCTTCAAAATCTAGGCTTAGCTGTGTAGAGATGTCATCTGTGATGCTTTCCTAGTGTGAAAATGTGTCTTGGGAAATACAAAACACTACTGATTGTGTCTTTTTTTTTAATGTAGACTCCTACTAAAATCAGTGATGTTTCTAGTACTTCCATGCTCTCAAATGTGATGTAAATTTTAAGTCTTGTTAAGCAGCTGGAAAAAAAATGTTTGAAACTATTTAGGAATATTGAAACCTGAGTTACTATAAAGAGTCCCATCGAAGTTGCTAAGAAAAGCAAGATTATACTAAGTAAATATAGACCTGTTGCACAGTGGTTTACTGCTCCACTGCAGGGCAGACTTAACCCTCTGCAAGACTGACAGGTTAAAACTCTGTTTTTCTTGTATGATCCAGATTGTTTTAAGACTATTCTAGATTAATTTGTGAGAATATGCAGAAGTGTGTCCTATTAAGTGTGCTCATGTTGTAGCCTTTGAGGATTAAATGTGATCAGATAACACTGTGCAAAAGTCCACAAAGTCAACAACAAAGCCAACAGTAAGGCTTTAGTAAACAGTAGTTTACCAAAGGTGACTTTAAAATGTAGCCACACAAAGCCTGTGACTTCTAGGTGTGTATAAATCATGTGGAAGTAACTTAGATGTGAGCATCTGATCCCTCATTTTTCAAATTGGAAATGGACATCATGGTTCTCTTTTTTTGCTTCATGACAGTTATCGTTACACTTGTACAAATGCAGTTCTTGGGAATTTAACGCTGCATTTTAAGATACACAGGTAAAACTTCAGTTAAGTATAATTTGAAAAATGTTTGTTTAAACAGCTAATCATCAATAGGTAGGACTCAAAACTTCCTATAAATGAAACTATTATCTCAAGGGGTTGCAAATGTGGTGGGCTAGGGCCTTGAAATTCTTGAAAGCTCAAAATAGCTCCTAAAATTCAAAGGAGGCTGAAAATTTCATTTGTATTATTGACAAACAGTTAGCATGTAAATTAAGTGCAGGTCATGTTCAACTTCAGACTCTTATTACTAGCTATTTCTGCTGTAATATTGTCAGAGACCTGCTACAGTTGAAGTCAGTATAGTATTCAGCTGTAGTATTATGAACGCGGTTGCTTGCTCATTGCATTTTTCTGAAATGATGCAGAATAAATGTATCTTGCATGCTGTTTAATAATTGAGAACGTCTATCATAAACTTTCAAATTGTAAATGACACTTCTGATTGAATACAAAGCTTCCTTTAAGAGGAGGAGGATGTTGGATGACTTGTACATTTTTTGAGATAAACATTTTCTGAAAGCAATTTTTAAAAATTACCTTTCACACAGCATCTAAAATGTAAAGCTTATTTCAAGCTAATGCATAAAAATAGCATATGAGACTGAGTTGTTTCATTTACAGATCCTAGCTGCAGGTGTGGGGGTATATTGAAAATTTTGATGAGAAAATGTGACCCTTCTGGCAGCTTTGTAAATAAATATCAGTGTGAATTTTGTGAGGATAGAGGGAGAATCAAATGAGGGATGTTGGTAGAGAGCCTGTGTTGTGAAAGAGAAATGCAGATTTTAAGTGAATTAGTGTGACACTTTCCTCAAACAAATTTGTTTTTTAAAACAGCCTAAAGTCAAGGTTAAACATAAGTTTAGAGCCTATTTCTAACCTAGAAACTTAGAGCAGTCACTCATTTCTTAGTCCTAAAACTTACTCCTCTTTAAAACGCTTGTTATGAAGGTTCTAAGTGTGATCTGCAGATTTAAGTGTGCTATGTAAGGCAGGTGTTCTGTTAGCTGCCTGAAAGTGGCAATTTTCCTTGATTCTTATATAGTGGACGTAAGGCAGAAAAATTTTAACTGTTTTCCCTAAACATGCAGAGCAGTTGTTTAAATGAATAATCCTTAAAATAGTGGTCAGTTTTTCTCATGTTCAGTGCTGTTTATTGTAGTAGCTTGTGTATATCACATACTTTAAAATCATCTTTTTGGTTGAAGACTGACCTCTTGAGTGTCCATCCATTATAGAATTTTGTTTTGATTTTTTTAAGATTGAGTATGTCTTAATTTTTCAGCTGATGTAAAGTTCTATGCTTGGTTGTACGAGTGGCTCAATATACTCGTGGTAGTTTGGAGTGCTTTCGTGTCTCTTGTGTAGAAGTGTGCAGGGAGACATTTTGTCCCTTGAGTCATCTGATCTGTTTTCCTCAGCAGTTTTGGGAAGTTTGTTTTCTTGTTTGGGTGCCTTAGAACTAACAAAGTGCTAGATGTGGAAAGTCATCTTACCCCATGGGTAGGTAACATGGTCTAGCAGCAAAGGCAGCAGCAAACGGGGGTGAGAAGTGGTAGCACAAGTGCAGCCTGCTTAGGCAGCTAGAGAAAAACACAAATTTACTGAATTATTTTGATATACCTTGTAACCTGTTTGCTAATCCTAGTCATAAGATTGAGTTAAATGTTGAAAATCTGATACTTTCAAGATAGGTACTTTCAAGCATATAGGTCATTTGTCAGAAGGGCTATAAATATTCTTTGTGTCTTTTAAAACCTGAGATTATATTTCCTAAAAAAACTGTGACCCTGGAAGCAGTGTGACTCTTCTACTTCAGTCTTTTGTTCCTGTCCTCCTGTACATGTTCTACACTTCCATTCTAATTTGATGGGATGTCACTCAGTTAAAATTATGTCCCATGTTTCTCTTCTAATAGCAAATGGCTTTCTAAAAATCTGTTGTGGTCTAAGTAATAATGGATGCAGTTGGGATAGTTGCTTTGTGTTACACCTTGTTATGTCATGCCTAGAAAATGTTTCTCTGTCCTGGTGTCTGGGAAGCTATTTAACACTTAATCGATAACAGGTGGCTATTGGTACCTCTCTTCCAGTTGGTATTACGCACACTAGGTATGATTTTTACCTCTGTATATTCATTCCTCAGAGTTGCATATCGGATCATCATTTGGTTTGTTCTTGTACAGCACATACTACTTGTGGGTGGGCTTAAATACTTTTTTTGTCTAGAATATTTTGAAACAAATAGCTTTTGAATTTGTACCTTGTGAATTGTTATCCTAACTGTAGTGTAGTAGCAGTTGTCTGCAAGAAGGATAAGCACCAGCGGGTGTCTAGGGAAAAAGCATGTCAGCTGTCCAACTGGGATCTGCAGTTTTCTCATTTTGTTGGAAATCCTAATCAAGATGGTAGAAGATCTCAAATGTAACTTACTTGGGTTTAGCACAAGAAAACTTTGGAAGCCCCTTCCACTAAGTGATTCTCTTAAGTTTCACCAAGAATGCATAATAGTGCTAGATGACATGCTTTGGGGACACATGTTGTGCGTGCAACTGGGCTTCCTAAATGACTTCTCTAGACAATTAGATGACATGAATGTGGTCTGGGCAGCACCTGAAAACACTCGGTGAAACCTGGTCAAGCTAGTTATTCTCTTCAATAGACAAACCTGATTAAGCAGTTTTTACTGTAAGTGCTATTTGTTTCCTGTTCCGGTGACATGCACACCTTCCTTTGATATGTTGGTCATTATGTGCTGTGGAGAAAGAATAAATAACACCAATTAAATCTGAAAGTGTCAGAATCCAAGTAATGTGCAGATATGCACAGTCATTAAATGCTGAGTAGGCAAGTGTTTCATGGAGTTCTGCAAGTTGATTCCTACATCAAAAAAACATGTGGGTAGTGAATAAATGTCACTTTTAATTATGTGCTGTCTTGAGTATGAGGAGTAGGATTGGCCGTATGAAGCTTTCCAGTTTATCTGGTAATGCTACCCTATTTTATTACATCTATTTTAAAAGCAGCAAACCCGGTGGTAGCTTAGTTTAATAGTAGACACAGTCAATTTTAGGTTAAAGAATGCATTAGTTATGAGCAATAGTAAAGTATTGTGAAGGATTTTAAATTTAGTAGTCCAGAAATTGCTTGTGGAGACAGTCTGGCTTTAAGTTAATAGTGTAGCAATTGCAAGATTCAGTGTGAATTGGTAAAATGTGTACAATAGCACTTTAATTCATATTGTATTTATAGAATGTTAAAACCTGCATGCTTGTGGTTTGGGGTAGAATTTCAGTAGCTGGGAAGAGGTTGGATGCAAGAAATGGACTTTGAGTGCTACTTAGTGAACTTGCATGCTTTGTATTTGACTAATAACGAAAAGTGCTTTGCTATACAAATACTTGAGCTTGGAGGTCAGAATGGTGAGATAAAGGTAAGATGAAAGGAAGTGGGAGCTGATATGATTAACCGGCCAAAATGTAAATGGTCCTTTTTCTGTTTTCCTTGATGGCAGTGGGAAATAAAAGGTAGTGAAAACAAGCTGCTTTAGGCTTCTGTCTGAGACCAGCCAGAAAACCGTTCTGTGGTAGAAACCTCTGTTTCTGACTTTATGCCTTTTTTCCCAGTTTATTCTGGTGTGTACAGCTGTACTGGTCCTTGATGGGCTGCTTGGTGCTGAGGTGGGGGGCATCTCTTCTGGCTGGGTTAGTTTTTGAGGGGAGTGGCGTAATCCTGGGTCAAGAGCATAGTCAGCCAGCAGCTTGAAGTAATGGTTAGTCTGAGTTTCATTAATGCTGGGTAGCTTTCAAAATGTCTTAAGGGGCTTGTTATTGTGGTGACGTAACTAAAATGTTGGTGCTGAGTCAGATGTCTTTGTCCAGAAATGGACTTGCAGGTAGTTATTTGAAAGGTGACCGTTGGTATACTGGGCAGGTGTTGAGGCTCATTGCATTTTTTCTTAATTATCTGGAGGTGCTACCTAAATCCTTTCTGACGTCTTATATTAGAAGTTATAAAAAGGCATAGCCCTGCATGTGCTTAGTAGTGTCGGATTGATTCTTCCAGTTTATATAGTTAAGGTACTTCTGGAAGACTGACCGGGGAGACTTTAGGATTAGCTTTTTGTATATCAAAAGCTATTTGCTGAGCAAATGTGAATGAGATTCTCAACTGAAATTATTTTTGGAAGATACTCTGCATTTGTCAAGAGTCTATTTGATGTAAAAATCTTTAGTGTAATAGCGTTTGTAAATCAATTGTAAATACTAGATGTCACAACTGCAGAGTATTGTCAATGAAAGCAAGCTTTATTGCAAAACCTAGTGCTTAGTTTACTTCCAAAATAGTTTTTTCTTGTTTGCTCACTGTATTTGCACATGTAATATTTCTGACTCTTCTAGTTAGAAGCCTCTGAAGGGGCAACGCTTACATTGTAGTTGTACTTGGCTTTTTGTGGTATAATACAAATGATAACTTGGAGGAGGAAATACTGAAATGCTGCTTTGGTGTATTTTACAGCCTTTGTACATTGACCATTTTAATTTGTTCTGTGGGATTCTTGTATGTGATTAAAGGGAGAGATGTATATTGGATCACATTAACTTAAAAATAAATGGGGCTAACATTAGAAATTTTATTTTAGATAGTTTGAAGCACTTACTAAATGCTAATGCTTTGCATTTCAGTCTTTTCCCTGTGAATGTGGGAGCATATGAAAACATTCTTAGATGTGATGTAAATTAGCTTTTGAACTGAGACTTTTTTCTAGGTGAGCTATTAAGCTGAAGTGTATTTTCAAGAATAAAGGTGTAACTTGTCTGAAGTAAAACATAATAGTCATAGAATAGTTTGGGTTGGAAGGGACCTTTAAAGGTCATAGAGTCCAACCCCCAATAATATAATGCTTAATAATGCTAAATATATTGATAATGAAAGGAAAATCTCTATTAAAACAGATCCTTAGGTGTTACCAGAAGTTTGCCAGCTGGGACTGTGAAGGTTAAACAGTGTGTGTGTGTTACTTCAAATCCATTCCACCTTTCATCAGCTTTGGTGGTGATAAACTGAGTAATATGGAAGTAAACTGTTCCATTAATTAGATGACTTACCATTACTTAATCCACCCCTACATTGCTTTGTTCTCTTAAGACCACAAAGGTTATATGATTTAAGTACTACTTTTGTATTGCCACATTTAGGAATGTCTTGAGTCTTTGGGTCTGCTGTGGTTAGTATTTCTTTATATTACTGAAGTGCCTTTTCTTTCACGGGGTCAGCTGTACAGGCATTTTTGTGCTAGCTGAGGGGAACAAGCTCTAGTCCTCATTCCTTGTCTCTGTAATATTCCAGCATGGGTTGCAGATTAGGGAGAGATGGTGGTAACTGGTGGGGACACTTGGCCCCACAATGAAGCTTTATGTTCCCTGGGTTGAAGGAATGGTATTAGAATTTCAAACCTGACACAGTGGCTTCTTGAACTGAATGCCAAGCTTGAGGGGGTTTGTGAAGGGAATATATTATTTCACTTTGTCTTGAAGTATATTTGACATCTCTAGCACTGTCTCTAGAGATTTGAAAAAATATTTGGAATCAGTCTAATCTGTGATAATTGTGTGATTACGTTTGTTTCAGTTTGAAATTTGAGATCTGCTGTGTTTAAATTCTGCTGTTTGGTGCCTGAAGCTTTGTTAGTAGTGATGTTGCAAATACAAGGGTAACTACATACTGGTTTGGTTTCTAGCTGCTTGTAATAGCCGATTTCAGACCTGAGAATTGTAGGCATGTCTCCCACTTATAATAACAGATTTTTCTAAATAAACAGGACCTGTACATCTGTTTCCAGTGATGGCTGTCAGAAACAGATAAAAAAATGTTCCTCTGAAATCATTATTCCGGAAATTAATTTTTAGAGGTGCATATTCTAGATAACATAGGATATTGTGTATTTTTGAAATAACACTCAGAACTGTTTCAAAATGGGACAAGTATCTTAAGCCATTCTGGAAACAAATAACCCAGGAAGCAAATTACTGAACAGCAGAATGTGAATTCCTGCAGTTAGTATTTATTGTGGGACCTCTTCAGATGCTGAAGAATAAAGGTATGCAGATTGTGCTTCCTTGATGTGATTTAGGTCCCTAATCCAAGATAAATTAGAGGAACTGTTAGCTCCAACCTTCGTGAAGTTACTTCAAATAACTAAATTACTTCAATAAAAATTGAGAAGGAACATTTATTAATAACACTTTTCTTCAAACAGGAAACCACTCCCAACCCTCAGCCTTCAGAAGAGGAGAAAACCGAGCCAGCACCTAGTCAGGAGGTTGCCAGCCCTGAACAGTATATTAAGCATCCACTACAAAACAGGTAAATAGTACGGAAGCATGATTGTAATTTTGCCAAAGATAGGAGAATACATGTGGCTTTACAGCTGTCTTGTGGACTGTATGTTTTCCAGCAGCATTTTGAGTGTTCTTTTTTTGAAGATTTTTGCAGTGAGGTTGCAGAGGAAATAGAATCCGATGCTGTTGTAATTTAGAGCCCTTTTACATAGTGTTGTTACAAAAGCTGAAAAACTTGGCAAATTTTCATAATGCAGCCAGGTAATGGGAAAGAGCGTGGCTTTGCTTTTAGTTGGAGACATGCAGAGCTTTTGTTGCTTTTCTGTGTTGTGTTTCAAGAGACTGACACTGAGATGAAGTTGCTGCCAAGAAGAACTGGAAAACCTGTTCTGCCTTGTACTTTGGGCAATTAAGGTGCCAGTGTTAAAGACTTTTTTATTTCTTATCAGGTCTTATTCCTTTATCTTACTATTTTTTTTCTCCTATTTGGAACTGAAAGTAATAGAAGCAGTGTTAATCAGACAATGGAACTTATTAGACTTGATCATATGAGTCATTGGTGTCTACAGTAACACTGTTTTCATTATCTGCAGGAAGCACAGCAGAAGAAATGCTGTGAAGTGCAAATGTACACATTTGTACCGGTGTGTCACTAAAAAACCTGTAGGGCACTTAAATTTTCTTGTTTAACAAGAAAAACATGGAGCAGTAGTTAAGTGTAGTTAACAAAAGTTCCCAAAAAATCAAAGCCCTCTTACTAAATGATATGTTCAGTGTGCAAAACCAGGTGTTTCTTAAGTTACTACTCAGCGGTTTACTGAGCTATAGAGACAAAGAGGACTTCACCAAGAAGCTTTGTACTTGAAAATCTTGACTTGAGCTACCTTTTGCAGTAAAGATACTGTAAACTTACAGGTTGAATTCCTTTAAATGTGCACAAAAGTTACTCTTGCAGCATATGTATACCTCAAAAAGAGCTGGGAAGCAATTTTCTCCAGGTAAGCTGAAGAGCTGATGTGGAGTGCTTGGTACTTAATGTTGGTAGGTAGGTAGGTGCTGCCCCAAAGTGAACCTTTTACCAACTAGCACCTTACTCTTTTTCTAAGTTTAGAGCAAGTGTGGAAAACCACTCTGCACTATGTGCATCCCATTTTTCCTTGTTGTCTTTCCTTCAACTTCTATCCTTCCTCTTTTTCCTCTAAACACTTGGATTGAATTGGTGCTGACACTTCTTTACAAGTGCTGGTGGGGCTATTACTGGAAAACAGTGAACTTTTAAAACAAGGTTTGACATGTCGGGAAAGGCCTCAACAGAATAGTGATACCTGGTGACTTAAAGTATTCTGCTGTGAGGACATAAATCTACTTTAGTGCTAACCTGAATGATTTCAACCCTACTGAAACTATCAGAATGAAAAATAAGCCTGCTCTGTTAAACGCCTCATCAAGTATCTTGTTCCAGCATTTCAAACGATGCTTTTTGGGACCAGAAAGAGCATCTTTGTGTGAAAGGTTCAGTTTATAATGTGTTGAGATTTGTACTCAGCAGAGGCAATGATGAATAAAATTAGATGGAAAATTTTTCATTATGCTTTATCTTTATGTGCAGGTTTAAAAATTTGAAACAGTTAAAGCTGGGGGGTGGGTAGGAGTTGAAGATTGTTGCCAACAGTAAGCTTAACTCAGCTTCCCTTTTAAAATTTATGCTCTCCTAGTATGTGAGTGCTTGGGGAACTTTCCTGTCATGTATAGCTTTGCAGTGATATAATTAGCTTTTGTAACCTTTACAAGGAAGTTACTGGAAATGGAGCTGTGCTCCTGGTTTGAATAGTTGGTGTTGTTTTAGACCATAATCACTTATTTGTAGTAGGGGATTGCAGTTCAGCAGTGGCAGCAAGGAGAAACATCTGAGGCTTAGAGATTTAGAGTCTTAGAAATGTTCCAGAATTATTTAAATGCTTACCTAAATGGTTGATCAAGTCTGCTGTAGTTCTTGTAATGGGAACACAAATATTGTTGATCTACAAAGAGCTTATTGATGAAAACTCACTTTCATGCTGATAAGGTTTGCATTTAGTTTGGATATAACAATACAAATAATTCATTAGTTTTTTAAAATAGCATCTAGAAATTAAAGTATATTATTTTGCTTTCCTTTAGATGGGCACTCTGGTTTTTTAAAAATGACAAGAGCAAAACTTGGCAAGCAAATCTTCGTCTTATCTCAAAGTTTGATACTGTTGAAGATTTTTGGGCGTAAGTAAAGACTCTTCAATCTGCATAATAATCCTGGCATATGTTGGCAAAGCTTATGCTAAAGGCAAAAAACCAAAGTAGTTTATTAGATGCAACTTTTTGGGTGTAATCTGAAATTTTTGCAAATCGAAGGTAAGGTCTTACCCCCTTCTTCAGAATGTGCTAGAATGCAACGTTTGAAGATGTGACTGGAGAAGTTTTTCATACTTCAAATGCACATTGTCTTGCTGTTAACACTGCAACACTGCTTATATTCCTAAGTACATGACATACCTGTAGGAAATTGTATTTATGCAGTAGCTATCTCATAGTAACATGAATTTGTAAATTCTCGTAGCCAGTTTCTACTTCCTTGGCCCCAAATTTTGCTAACTGATTAAATTCTCAAACAGCTGGCTCGCTTCAGATGTGCAGGAGTGTCTGGATGTGGAGCATAGTACTTGGGAGATTGATGCAGATTAATGGCATCCTTGAAAGAAGTTCATTACAGGTTACAGAAGAAACTACCTTTGTTCTAAACTGAAGGTCTGTGACAGCAGTTAGGCTCAAATGGCAAGAACAAAGCCTTTGAAGGTAGGCTTGTGCTTTCCAAACACTTGCTTCAGTTGAATTCAGGTGGCTTACTTGGAAGACTTTGCCTGCCATAATGATGAAACATGGAAAATAGAAGTGGCATGAAATTGAGGGTGAAAAAAATGCATGACATATTTGATCTTTTAGTGTTTCATGCTACATTGAGTGGTAGGGTGGTCCTTTTGGATGCGATCACTAAGGGAGAGATGGTGTCTCTCGATGGAATAATGAGACTCATCAGTGACCCATTGGCACCAACAAGAAAGATTCTGAAAATGTTGAACAGGTATTGATCAGTGCAGTCATCAGAGGGAAGAGAATAGGATTCTGTGCTTTTGCTATGGAGGATGGTTGAGTGAACGGTAGTTTGCAGCCTTGGGGTGTGTGATGGGAGGCTAAACTGTTTGAAGCCCACTATTAAAGTTGGTTAAGGGTGTTTTGAGCTCCTATAGCCAAGATAGTCTGAGTAATTAAAAAAAGTGCTTAATTTAGATGTCTGCAGTCAAGGTATAAAATCTTCACAAGCAATTGATAAGTTATGCCTCCATTGTGGTCAGAGTGGGAAATAGGTGTCTTGTTCTGGGGAGAAAATATTAAGGTAAACTTAAAGAAGGGAAGCTGGTAAATCTGTAACTGGCTTTGTAAGTTCCCATGCCTGACTTCTAATTGTTAAACCATCACAGCAATTAAGTTCTCTTTTGGTGCTGGACCATGTTGGTCTTGGACTACAGGTTACTGTGGTATGTGCAGGCCTTTTTCTGAAGTCTGACCCTAACAGTGCAGGAAAAAAATACCTTGCCAGAATAGATGGTATGTACTCATTTGATTTTTTTCTCTGGATTGCATAGTTGTAAATTTAATGCAGAGTATATTTATATTTTGCTGTTTGTTATTTGTTCTTGCCTTTTGAGTCCTTATTTCAATTTGAATTATCAGGCCTACAACATTCATTCCTAGAGTATTGTATTAAATAACAAAGTTGAATATTTCTCCTAAAACCTCTCTACAGAGAGAGTAGCCTTAAATATAAACAACTACCCTTATTCCATGTATGTATATGTACAGAATACATATGCACACAGAACTTGTTGCTGTGAAAGTTCAGTGAGTTATGTTTGTCGTAACTTCGTTAGAACTAGAACTTTGCGTAAAGGAAGCATTGCTTTTTCTGGAAAAATACTCTTGTATAGGAATCCAGCATGTATTCGTAAACTGGTTTCCATTCTGCTGCATTAAGCCCAGAACATCTTAAAGCTAATGCTTTTATACAACTGGAACACACTTAGGAAATAGGGTTGCTTTTGAAATAACTTGAATGCTTTTTAATTTTGTATTTTATTTGGGCATATGTCTTAAATTCTTTAAGAATTTTGTACCTTAATGCTTAGTTTTTAATCCTGCTTTTTTCCCTCCAATAGTTTATACAACCATATCCAGCTCTCTAGTAATTTAATGCCTGGTTGTGACTACTCGCTCTTTAAGGTATGCTTGCTAACTTTTTTCTTCAGTTATAGATGTTGATGGATGGTTTCCTGACTAAGTATGACAGTGTCCAAATATTTCACTTCAGGTATTTAGGAACATGGTTGGGAATGTCCTAAAGGCGTTGGGTTTTTTTAGGAAATCCCAGACACATGCCCTCTGAAAATCAGGCTGTCACTAGTTCTGGAAATGCAAGTACTTGCTTTAACACGCTTCAGACAGTACATGTTAATCTGTTGCTATGTTTGTGTTCATTCTGTTTGAGATATTTGTGCAAGTAATTAGGTCTCAATAATTTTTATAATAAGGAAAATTTCTAAGCTCTGTCACTTGGTGTGATGTGGAATGAGTAAAAATGTCTGAGTTCTGTGGGAGGCTGCAGTGTTCTCCAGTTGTCTTTGAGCACTATTAGCCAGATGCACAATGCTCCTATAATTAATTTTTACATCACCAGTTACTGTATTACTTAAGAAATAGAAATTTGTATCCAACCCTGATGCTTAAAGTGTGCTGAGGAAGTGTTTGGACTAATGAATAGGAAGTGCTGATGAGAATGTGTACATGAAATCCTGCCTCGGCTGGAGTGGAGATCTGAACTCTAAATATGAACCTCTCCGAAGTGCTTCTAACATAAAACTTCCTTTTCAGATTCAGATAATTCCCTGAGTACTGGTGCCTGATTCCTCCTTTGCTTATAAGACAGCTACTGACTGGGACTCCTCAGTAAACTGGTTGTAAACCTCAGCAGCTTTAGGTAGTGAAGAGGTGATGATGCTTGGGGTTTGAGAAGGGAACAAACAGTATTTTAGGTGACTGAGAAACCTTACTAGTAAATTGTAAGCAGCTGTAGGCCCTTCAGATGGTAGGGTATCTATGGATCATGCTTGTATTTTTTGCATGAATGCTAGATTTGATTTAAGTATGTTTGCTATCACCAGTTGGCAATAATTGAATTATTTAAATGCATGGAACAGGTACAGAATTGACAACTGTTGAGGGCTGCTGAGCAGTCTCTGTTGTCCTTCAGTCGTAACCTCGTAAGAGTTGTTCTTAAAGGCGATGAAGTAGTCTGAGCTCTGCAGCTGCCAGGGAGGGTGTTACATTTAAAGTGAGCTGATACCACTCCATCCTGCATGTTGAACACTTAATTAGTTTTCAGCCGAAGTTCTGTATTGCAGCTTTCTTAATAGATATTTCTTAAACGTTTCTCTGTCTAGACAGTTACCTGCTTTTTTAAGGACTGACTCTCCCGAAGTGCAGCGTAGCTGGTGGATGTGGGAGTGGTAGCTGGCTGCTTTGCTGAGTGCATCCAGAGTCATTTAATACAGTGCAGGGCTATTGGTAAAGCATCAGTCGAATGCAGCTTGCTTCTAAATGGTGTGTTGATTTTATTTTTCGTGGCCTTGGCGATTAAACCCCTCTTATTCTCACCTTGTGTGTGCAGAAAGTCACTGAGATATTGTCAAGGGTGTCTGTTTCAGTGAAGTAATCTTTATGTGTAAGTGAAGCGCTTGGCCAGTGTTACAGTGAGTCCAAGACTTAAAATAAGGACTCCAGGACGTGGCTGCTAATTTTATCTTGTTTCATACAGGGCAAAGTGGATGTTTGACTTTGCCGGTTCCCTCAGTTTTTTATGTAATGTTGTGTAGCCAAGGCTTTTGCCAGAGCTCCGATTCTTCTGTAAAAATAAAAACTCATTAGAGGAAGTGCACTTTCTAAGATGTTTTGGAACTTTGGTGTTGGTATGAAACAGTATTTTTGGACAGGTATGTATCTTAAACTATACACTTAAGTTGCCATTTCAGTCATCACTGTCCTTTTGGTTATCCTTTAGGAAAAATGCAGATCAAGTCTGATTTAACTTCTGGCTGTTCTTTGCAGGATGGGATTGAACCCATGTGGGAAGATGAAAAAAACAAGCGAGGGGGACGATGGCTAATTACACTAAACAAACAGCAGAGACGAAGTGACCTTGATCGCTTCTGGCTAGAGACAGTAAGCACTACGGCCTTACAAGTTGCAACTGAAGAATCTTGCGTTTGTATTGAATATTTTAACTGGTTTGTTCTGTTTGCCACACTAGACTTCTAACTTCCTGGCAG
The DNA here is from genome assembly GCA_000699545.1 of Podiceps cristatus. Taxonomy (NCBI): domain Eukaryota; kingdom Metazoa; phylum Chordata; class Aves; order Podicipediformes; family Podicipedidae; genus Podiceps; species Podiceps cristatus. The sequence goes on along the minus strand of KL289151.1, from coordinate 35,443 downwards.
CACAGTGTCCTGTAAGTTTTTATTGACAGGCTGTATCTGAAACATGATTTTTTTCAATATCGCTGCTCAATGTAGTTGCATTCTTTTGAATACTTTCTTATAGCAGGCAGCAACAGATATTAACCTTTTCCTGTGGAGTTTATGGAGTAGCTGTCACACTACTGGGAAAATAATACTTTGTCTTGAATGTGACTCCCAAATTTAACTGCTTAAAATGTAACAATTTGTTTTATGAATACTCTTACAAGTGAATGGTTTTCAGGTTTTGGTCTTGCTGTAACAAGGGAGTTTCAGATTTATTTTTGTTCTTTCTGCACTTTTCTTCACACTAGGATAGGCGAGTAATAGCACAATCTTCCTGTGCACTATAAGAGTACTTTTTTTGATTGCTATTATCTTTCTAGAATGGATTTTTGAGTGGTAAATGTATGTCTAGAGATGATGTGGGTTGCAGTAAATGTGTTGTAGAAAAGGATACAATTGCACTGTCTAGGAACTGACTCAGAATAGCCTAAAAGAATCTAATGTGATCTGTGGTTTGGGGGCATGGGTTGTGGGCATGCAAAGCCATCTTACCAAATCTCTGGTCTTTTCCCTGCTTGAGTGAGAGGCAAGAAGTATTGACCCCCTTTGAAAGGGAGAAGTGGCCTTCAGGATCAAAGCAGAGGTGTCCAAAATACCAGAGCTATTAGGATGGTTCTAGACTCTGTAGTAGTGACTTGAAGAGAGGGTGATGAGCATTATACTACTAGGCAATATGACTGCACATGAGTAAATAAAACACCTTGCTGTTTGCATTTGGCCTCTCCCCGTAAATGCCTATGAGTCCTTCTCACTCGTAATAACCATTGCATATGGATTGGAAGCATGTAGATAGTCTCTGTAGATTTAAGGCTGGAGGGCTCTGCTTTTTGTTTAGCAGCAAGCAGTGGCACAGAGCCCAAATACCCAGGTGACTGGGATATGTGCTCTAAAACAACCCTGTCACTTCTAATCCTGGTAATTATTTGTAACCAACTTTCTGCAATAAAAATCAAAACCTCTTCCTTTATCACTCCCCTTTGGAACAAAAGGGGAGTGATACTATAATCTAATGATCTTTACCATCCTCAACTGTAAACTAAACTTCATTTGAAAAGACTTTTTGCCCCTCTTTTGCAGCATTAATGAAGAATGTACTTGGTTCTAGTGTTTGAGCATGGTAGCCACCTTTACATATGTATATGTAAATATGGTCAATATTTTGAATGTGTGTGGTTTAAACACTTACGGCTTTCATCACCCAGTGAATGTGTCCATCCTGCAACTGGGTGTAACATTTAAAGTATGTGTAGTTATACCTGATTTATTCAGTAGCACACTTTGTCCTTTTTGTATTTCCTTGATGAAGTCAGCCCTTGCAGCTCTCATGGGTACTGAAAGACCTGCTTTGTTCAAAAGCTTGCAAGCATGTTAGATTTCCAAATATTATAAGTGATTCTGGAAAATTAATATAATGGCAGTGTATTTAATGTACTGTGCAAGTGAAGTAAGCGAGCCTCCATTTGGAGACTAATACTTCTTTGTGCAGAAGGATTTTTAATTCAGTGTGGACTAGATGGATCTGTCTTAGCCACAAGAAATTCTGAGTTCTGAATATCTGAAAATTGCTTCTTTTACAAGTTGCAAGTTGAAGATTAAGTATTGTTTTCAGAGTCAGCATATTGTACAGGTGTGTGACCTAACTCAATCTGATGTTCCTGAAGTATACCACCTTTCCCAATTCCAAACTTCACCATTAGAAACCTGGGGGGCGAATCTTGTATTACTTGTACACTTTTATTGTTGCACTTGCATTGCACACTGTTCAGGGTGACTGACTCCTGCTTTAGTGTCTGTGAACTCTGAAGCTTCCTGAGTGTGTTGATAGGAAGTAACACTTCATTAGATAGTGCTTCTCATCTATGCTGCAGTCTGGCTTGCCTCTGAGTTGATGTGCTTCGGAGCTGAAGTTGGACCTTACATACCAACATACTGCCCAAAGAGTTCTTCACAGGTCATTCCTAAATAACGAGTGTAAACACTTAAAACTTCAAATTTGTCTGCCTGTGTTAGAAGAATAAATTCCTTTTAATTCTTGCCTTATTTTGAATTGGAAGGATGGGGTGGGACACAACACTACATAAATGTCAGCTTGCAGCTGTGTCAGAACTTGCAGCTGCTGGGACAGAAGGAGTGATCAAAGACTCAAGATAGGAGGAAGATACCAAGTTTGTGTTCAGTTGTAGCATTTGGAAGGTCAAGAAGATTCTGCAACGAACAGAAAATAATTGCTGTATGGCAAGTGGCTATAAACAGTAAAATGTAATATTCTTCCAAGTCCTTTGTGTATGCTGCGTGTTTGCCTATGGAGCAGGATTCTGACTTTCAACTGCCACTTTTAATAGTTGATTTTTGTTTTGTAGCTGCTGTGCCTTATTGGAGAGTCGTTCGATGACTACAGTGATGATGTATGTGGTGCTGTTGTTAATGTTAGAACTAAGGGTGATAAAATAGCAATATGGACAACTGAATGTGAAAACAGGGATGCTGTTACGCATATAGGGTAAGTAATGCAATTGGTGTCTTGAATAATGAAATGTAACAATACCTTTAAAGCCAGCTAACTTGATAGAGAACGCACTTTAGGCAAACGTAGCCTGTGCAGAGCTTGTCCCAAGTTCAAGTAACTCAGTGCCAAATTATTTGTTTTACTGTGTAGTTTTTCATATGGGATTACGTTAGTAATGTCTTTGTACTGCTGCATTACCTTCGCGATAGTTTAAAAATAATGAAGAATTGAACACAAATCTTGGCAAGTTTTTAATTTCACAGCGAGGCGTTGTAATGAATACCTGTAGATAGTGTCAGTTCCATTGCAGCATGCCAGTTGGTAAAGGTGGGTAGCCAGTAACAGTAGAATATTGGTAAGATTTTTCTTGGGAAAGTAATGTTTACAAATGAGAAGGCACTGTAAATCTTAAGATCAGAAGGATGTCGTTATATTTAAAAAAATCTGGACATTGATGTGTTGTGAGACTCTGCAGATCTTTTGTCTCTGTTTAAGTGCAAATCAAACAAAACAATGCTGAGTTTCATGGATTATCTGATGTGTAATTGCATCTGTAGTCTTCATTCCAGTAAGCAACACTAGTAATCTCAGATTACCATGCATCTCTACTATGGAAAAATGCACACTGTGCTCCGCTGTTTAACAAGTATTACTAAAGCTAGTGGATTCCTTGTGCTGTTGTATTGACACTTCAAAATTAAGTGCTGTTAAATTCAGTCATTATAGGCCTCTTAACCTCTGCAAGCCAACAAAAATATTTATCTTCCCGGTTTAGCACATCTGTCTTGGGCCAAACTTTAACTGTCAGGCAGAGTAGGTTGCTAACAGTTTGCACTTACTGGGTGGCATTCTTGACACATTCCTCATTTGGCCCTTTATGAATCTGGTGGGGTCTGCCTTGTACTAATGATTTTGTTAGTCATGTTCAGACTTGAAAGGTGTTTAACAATAGACAACCAGAATGGTGGTAGACATCTACTTACATCAAACCTAGTAGGCATCAGAGTGCATTTTTAGAATGCAATTCACTAAGGAGCTAAGATGACTTCATTAGAGAACTGACTAAAAAAGTTAAGATTTTGTAAACTGACACAATGGCTAAGGTAAGTTACGTTGACTACCTGCTGTCAGGTTGCCATAACTCCAAAGACAACACAGCAAGCTTTTATTTGAGAGTTAAAATCAGGGTAAGTTGTGGTCCTGTAAACAGTTCCATTATGATTAGGGTTTTTTTTTTAAAAAAAAAAAAAAAAAAAAAAACAAAACACCAACAACTCTGTATACTTTTGTTAATCTGCAGTTTCACAGGCTTGTTCTGTGGTTCAGTCTGAGCCTGCTGCCTAGTGCCATGGATGGCTTGGTCTTGCTCATACTCTATGGGAAGGCACAGTGTGTGCGTAAGGGGGTGCTGCTGATTCTTTCTCAAGTCATAAAATCCAGGCAGATTTTTCTTAAAGCTCCTGTTGGGTAGCTGCCCATGACCAGTACCATCATAAATTGGGGGATGGGGGGGCCTGCTTTCTATCAGTAGTTAAAGACAAGACTGTGCAAGTCTGTGCAACTGTGGGGCAATAAAACCTGACTGTTGCAGGGAATTGCTGTTTTATTTGGTTCCGGTGACTTTATCATGTCAGTAGTTCTGGAATCGTGGACCATGACTTCTTCCTAGCAGCTTTGTGTCTGTATGTGGGAATATAGCTTGCTGGTATTAATGATATTCACATGAATGCAATAGAATCCCTGTGTTCTACATTTATGTGGGCCTGATAATTATTTGGCGAGAGCTTGTCCTATTTTATAGGGCAAGTCATTGTTCATACAGAACTATAAGCTGATTTTAGATGCAATAAACTAGAAAAAATCCTGTTTCAACTTCTTTATTTGTACTTTAGAAATTGTTTCTAAATAGGCGACTATTTTTCATGAAGATATCGGCAGATCTTAAAAGCAGGTGTCCTGTTACTAATTCCTTCCTAAGGGCTTTGCTTAAACTTGTTCTATTTCTTTTCTCCAGGAGAGTATACAAGGAAAGATTAGGACTTCCTCCAAAGATAGTGATTGGTTATCAGTCCCATGCAGACACAGCTACTAAGAGCGGCTCCACCACTAAAAATAGGTTTGTTGTTTAAGAAGACACCTTCTGAGTATTCTTTCATAGGAGACTGCGTCAAGCAATCGAGATTTGGGAGCTGAACCAAAGCCTCTTCAAAAGCAGAGTGGACTACATTTAAATTTGATTTCCATCTAAGTGTTGCTAAGATTTGTGAGAAGTCTCATTCGCCTTTGTCTTGTACTTCTGTGTTCAATTTTTTCTATTTTGGCGGAAGTAACCATTACCAATCAGAATTTTAGTACACTTCACCCCCCAAATCCATAAATGTTTTTCCTGGCCCACTCTGTAATAGCTTGGTCGAAACATTACTATTACGAAAACCACCCATTTGTTTATCCACAGTATTCAGAAAAAGAAGTTGCATTTCTGTACCTGCAGGAAATTACTCTGTTTTACATTTGCATTGTATGCAGTAACATTTTGCTGGTTTGGAAAAGAGTATGGTGCATACAGTTTTCTAGCAATTTTTTTATACAGCATCATCTTTGCTGTAACCTATGCTGATGGCTGCTAGATTAATTTATTTGTTTTCCCTATTTGATAACATTAGTGATATTTTGATTTCAGTTGTTTTTGCTCATGTAACATTTGGTGAAGAATCTGGGAATATGACAAAGGTGGAATAAACATTAATTTTGTGCATTCTTTGGTAATTTTTTGGTTTTTTGTAACATCAAAGCTTTGCTACAAATTTATGCATTTCAGTCAAATCAGTGATCTGTTTGTGTGATTTCCTAAACATAATTGTGGATTTTTTTAATGTAACACCATAATTTACATTCCTTACTAGAAATAGTATGTCTGTTTTTGTATCTTATGCTGTATTTTAACACTTTGTATTACTTAGGTTATTTTGCTTTGGTTAAAATGGCTCAAGTAGAAAAGCGGTCCCATTCATATTAAGACAGTGTACAAAACTGTAAATAAAATGTGTACAGTGAATTGTCTTTTAGACAACTAGATTTGTCCTTTTATTTCTCCATCTATACAGCAAGTATTTGTACTTCTTGTGACAAGGCAGTCTCCACTGTGGCTTCTGTTGTAGTGTCTTCCAAGAAAGAAAGTCTGGAGCTATAGTCTGTTGAAACTTTAAATAAATCTATTAGATAGCACCCTGAATCAAAGTGAAATTATATTGATGTGGCTACTGTTTTTTCTTAGTGGTTGGTCTAACTGATCATGGTTTGCGTTGTTTCTCTTTTGACTTTTGTTTATGCCAACCAAGAAATTTGAGGGTACATAGAGAGCTGTCTGGTTTCAGGTAGGAACTACACTAAAAGCGCGGAAGTGAGGGTTTCTACTTTATGTAACTCCTGTATGAAGTAGAAGTAAAGCGCAGTAGAGACGTGGCTACAGAATAAAAGTACATGGGGATCTCGATAGTCTGCTATTACCTATTACGTATGTCTACACTGAAATGGAACTTCCATTGGCTTGGAAGTTGTTGTGGGAGCTGTAAGTTTGCTTGACTTGCAAGATCGGGGGAAAATTTTTGAAGGCCATTGAGTTGTTTTGAGCACAACGTGAGAGGCTTTTTCTTTCCACTCTTTAAAAGTAGAGCATGCAGCAAAGTGAATGCTTTATTGCTAGTTTCTTATTTTTATAGCGTGTGATGTACTTTAAGATCTTGCCTGGGCTATGTAGCCTTTCTTCAGTTAAACTTCAAGGCAGATGCTTATTGGGGTTTTGATCTTTGTGATAACTCCTTAAAGCACGTTTAGTCACTGTGGCAGTGAAGCTTCAGTTGAATCAGGCTTTTAAATCTGCCCGATTAAGGCACCAGAACGTTTGTGTGCAAAGATAGACTTGAATACTTCCTTGCATGTTTGCTAAGAAATGTATGTCGTAAATAGCTTGCCAGAATGTACCAAGAAGGTATTACATTAACATCTGGATCGCTTCATGTCTGTTTAATAGAAGCACTTCCAGTAGGCGTCTGTCGCTGTGGTACCATGCCTTCGGTGTTGGTTGGTAGCCAGGGTGGATGTTGGATGTGGAGAGAGCTATTGGGCCGTTTGTGTGCTGGTTTCTGGGCATCCTGCTGTAACTGGTTGCCTGCTCTGATTCCGCAGGTGCGCAAAGCAAGTTGGGTTTGTTTAATAGGACCATTTGTAGTAAAATAGAGCAGTCCTGGTCTGTTTTCCAGCTTACTGCTTCAGCTGGTCATCTTTGTAATTAAAGTAAGCTTTTTGAACTAAATTTCTCTAAACTGTCTGTTCTATATCATCAGCCTCAAGCTGAGTAGTGTTTATAATGGCTTTGATATTTCTGAATAAACTATAATGCTGGTAGGCATGGGAAGGTAAAAATGAATCCGTTTCCTGAGTGGCAACATGAGATTGTCTGCGTGTCTGTGATTTGGGAGCACCGGGCAAGGCTCAGTAAAATGGGCGTAACTCAAACGTCGGTAGTGCTGCCCTTCAGAAAAGAGGGCTGAGATTAAACTGAGTGCTGTTGTGAGAAGTATATAGTACTGACTTTGTTTCATTTCACTACAAGACTGACTGGAATATTGTTCAGGGTAGCAGCATTTTGTTCATCTAGAAAGGTGATCGGTGGTTTTTTGGGGTATGATCTCAGGTTTTTGAGCCTGAGCCTATTTAAGCAGCCAATTGACTTGCACTGTGATAGGCAAACTTCCAGTAGGTTGATTTGAGGCTCTTCACCGCTCGAATAACAATTGCTATGTTTCTAGAAGACTTGAGTGAAAATTAAGTGACGTACTTGCTTTATCAAATATATAACCTATGCCTTTAATTCATTGCTAGAAGCAAGTGACCATGAACTTAGTTTTCTTCAGTTTGCGAATGACTTTGTGCTAATGTTGTTCTGATTATAACGGTGTAGTTGGTATTCTTATACCGTGGGAGAAAGCTGAGAGCTCTCATCCTGCGTATTAATAGAACAGCCACAGGCTCGTGTAAGCGGGAAAAGCAGTAGATGTTTAAGTATTATCTAGCTATGGTACAGAATATTCAGTGTCATTAAACTTCCAGCTAAACGGGTAGCCATTGTCAATGTCTGGTTTTAGTAAGCCTGAGAAGACTAGAGAATAAATGTCTGAAGCGTCTATTGAGAAATGGATTTATATGGTACAAAACCTGCAGAGCAAGGAAGGAAAGCGTAAACTTGCTGCGTTCAAAGAGGTGTGAGTGTGCCAAAATACAGCCCGGAGAGAAGGGGTGAAAGACAAGGATTTTGAATTCAGAGCTGCTGAGTGCACTGCAGGTTTGGGGCTGTGTGGTGCTTTTCGTTGTCGCTTTGTCCTGCTGCACCGTCACTGTCTTCTGTTCTAGGCTGTCTCTAGCTCAGGAAACAATTTTTAATGTTACCCAAATTCTGGGAACTTGGAATAGTAGCTTTTAGCAAAGCTTGGACTGAGCTCAAAACTTCCATCTTACCTAATGGAATCTTTTCCTACAGAAATGCTTGGAAAAAAATACTCTGGACTCCACAGGACCCTTACTAAAAGCAAAAAAGCATTGGATTTCAGCCTAGTAGTAAAGTGACATGGATCTTCCCATCCATATATGACCTCCTGTGTTTCCAAAAAGCTTTACTTTTGATTCTGGTCCTGATGGTTGTAAAACTAGATTTTAAGAACATCCTGCACTAAAGTACTAAGCCAAATAGTTGAGCTTAATAGTTAAACCCGTAGAGCTTTCAGACTGCCTAGTCCTTAACTCCCAGCTGACTTTGCCCTCTTAAGAACAGTCAGTGGTTTCTGCAATTTTCTTGCGATGAGTAGGATTTTAGTTAGGTCTTAGAATAAAGCTTTTATGCAGAATTTGTGCCTTTTCATATTTTGGCAAGAAATGGACAAATGAAAATGCCATCAAATTAAGGAAATCGTTTAGACCCATTTCACTTAAATATTCTATACCTGTCTCTCCAAACTGGACTGGGAGAGCAGGAGTGCAGAGCATATTGGCAAGCAGTGGGGAGCCAGTCCTGGCTATCGAATGCACCTGCTGGACCACTCCATCATTTCAAAGCTCCAGAAGCTGTTAAATTGTGAAGATTTTCCATTTTCATCTCTTTGCGGGACACTCGTCAATGTCGCTGCTTGAACAGACTTTCTGCCTTTCAGCTCTGAAAGTTGTGTGTTCCACTAGAACTCGTTTTCAGGCGTCCAGCTCCGGCACTGCGGCAGAGCTCTTAATAAGCACTTAAATTCCTTCTCCTGCGATAAAAACCACAGTTCCTTCTGCTCTTGCCCGGCACTTTCCCAAAAGACGGTGGGATTCCCCACTACCCTTCCTATTTTGAAATAAAGCGGGTTCTGATGTCTGGAGCTAAACGTGAATTGTGGCTGAGCACACGAAGACTGTTACGCTTCCGAGCGTTAATGTGTTGTTTTGTGTGATGCCTTAAATGTAAAAACATCCTGGCTGAAGTCAGTCTGTTGCTATCAGTTTGTCTTCTACCCAAGCATAACTCCATTTTTTTTTTTTTTAAATTCCCTGCTAGTACTGAGCCTGTGACAAGCTTAGCTGTGAATTTGTGGGGTTTAGGACAGCCTGTGCTTTTCCCATCTCTATTTTTCTAAATCCTGATGCTGTTCAAGCCTTATTAAAACATGTTTATTATCGGGAAAAATTACGCTGAGTCTAGTCACTGCTTTTTTGGTCATTATGACACCGTGCAGAATTCCAGGTGTTGCTGAACCCAGATAAAGACTGCGTATGATTCTTTGTCATAATAATCTGTTTATGGGATTTTCACTTTTTTAATCTCTAACCATGTAAGTATGATAATAGTGAAAATGATACTTGAAAGTATGTGTGTGAATATATCATATATAAAGCAGAAATGATGCATCTATTTTTTCTATTTTTTTCAAAGTAGAAAACAACTTTTATTTCTAAAAGGCTTCTTTGGATGATTTTCTGTAATGAATTCTAGGATTTTGCTTACAATAGGTAGTTCAGTCTTTTTTTTCCTTATGTTATGCCTATTAAGCAATGTTATCGATGAATTGGAGCCAGCCTCCGAGGTGAGGTTTGGCATTCTTTGAAGTAAAGCGAGTTTTTGAGCCTTATCTTCCTCCGTATGTACAGGGTAGTTATCCCAGTGCATCTTACCCTGAGCCATACAAATATGCAGAAAGTACAATGGGAATTTGGAAGGTACTACTTTATTTCTGTAGCTTGAATGAAAATAAAGCTTCTGAGGAACTGAATGTCTCGGCTTCTTGACTCTGTACGGGATGTAGAGAAACGGAAATCAAGACAAACGACTACGCTACTGCTTTGAAATGTGCGTTCCCTCTTTGGTTTGGAGATCGCGTAGAGCGGGGGCCTCGGCAGCTCGCCCTTGTCCTACCCAAAGGTAACAATTGCGGAAGTACTGCTGGCTGCTCGTCCCTCGCTTACCGTGGTTTCTCCAGGAGGACAGAGCAGTCCAAGTCCGTTTGTGTAGTGGTACCAGCTAGCAGAGCACTGCAGGTGAGCTCCGGATGGGAGCTCCTCTGTTCTCTGCTGGAGACAGTACTTGAACTTGCAGGGGGGGCTTTAGTTTGTGCTATCTGTTACGGGCTTTCAGGCCAGGAAGAAATCGTCTCTGTAGGTATATTGCTGTATGCTTAGTACTGGAGGTGTCTTGGATACACAATACTGGATGGTTTTTTTGGATATAAGACTAAATGACTCAGCTATAAACTGATTTCACTACGTGGCCTCAGTTCATCTCACCTGTTTGAAAGGGGAGTGTTCCGGTGTAGTGAGGAAATAAATGGTGACTGCTCTCTCCTGGAGGTGGAGATGCTGCTTCAAAGTTTCCCTGGACCTGGAAAAGTCATCCTTGAGTTCCTTCCCTAAGGGCAAAGGAGAAATGTCTGCAGGCTGCCATCTGGGGACAGATCCATTCTGGGTTGGTTGGGTTAAAAAAAAAAAAAAAAAAAATTTAAAGTCCTCTTAAGCCTGTCTTCATCAGGTATATCTTACATCAATATAGGTATATCTTCCCTGTATGCACAAATGAGGTGGGGATAAAGGGCGGAACTGATGTTTGATTTTTCTCAGGCCAAGAGGGTGATTCAAAGGTATTTTGGGGAGAGAAAAAAAAAAAAAAGGTTTGATTCAAGCACCCCCAGGTTTAGCTGAAAATCAATGTGATTTTAAGGTCACTTGCTGCAAAGGACTGGTATTCCTTTAACTATTATAAAAGCCCCAGTGTTCTCTAAAACTTGTGAATGTGACTTTAGGTTATATGGGTTTGTCTCATTTTACCTTCATTAAACTGGGGATTTACCAGTGTTTTGGGGGTTTGTAATACTGGCAGACTAGCCGTAAGCTGCAACAGCGGTTGGGGATGTATTGGAAAAAAAAAAAAAATTGTTTTGGATATAGATGACTTGTAAATGTGTGAAAAAACATGCTTGCGGGTCCGGTGCAACTGATGTTACTGGACTGTTACTGTCACTTATGTGGTTTTTAATGTGATACAGTCAAGGAGGAGCATTCATGTGACATTCTAGGTGTCCTGCTGGAAGGTGATGTGTTCCAACTTGAACACAGCCTTTCCTTGTTTGAACCCAGCCTTTCCTCATTTGTGCTCTTGAGGCTGCATCTTAATGGCACTGAAGTGCATGGTTTTGGGTCATCTAGGAAAAATTACCTTGTGGCAACTCAGTCTTACTCCTCGTCTTTTTTTATAGTATCTCTAGGTTCGAATGCCGCGGTGTATATACCTTCATTACAATATAGGTGAGTCTCAGCTGTTGCCTAGGTGGGTCTTCAGGGCCCCTACAGGAAGCGGTTACAGGAATTTGCGGCAGAATTGGCACGTGTCCGGAAGGGAATAAACCACTTGGGCTGTGTGTGTCAGCTGTTCGCAGTGAGCTCACTCGCTGGCCGTCCCGTTCCTGCCTGCTGCGCCTTCCAGTGCTGGGCCTGGAGCTCACAAGGAGGGTTGTCCAGGCAACTGTGCTGGAGCGTGCTGCTGGCTTACAGCGTGGTTTCTTCCTCACGTTGCATCAGTTTTGAGAGCCTTCACTTTTGCCTATTTTATAACAGTTTCTAAAGATTTCCCCGGTATTGTTGAGCTGTGCTTGGTGATAATTGTATTGGCAAGAGGAGAGCACTGAAAGGCGCGACCAGTTCTTGGACTGCGTGTGGGTTAATGCACCTGCGAGCAGGCTGGGCCGGCTGCAGCTGGGCCCGGCTTGCTGGGAAGGAAGAGAAGAGATTCCCTGGTCCATCTGTTCAGGTTTTTTCCCCAAACTGGGCGGTGACATTAAAATGGAGAATGCACATAGTTATGATAGCCTTTCAGTTGTGCCCATGAATATCTTCTTGGGGGAAGGCCAGCAGCAGAGAGAGGAGGAGCAGAGGCTCGCAGGGGTGTGCCAAAGGACAGTGAAACTGTTACTCAGCAGTGACTGAGCTGCTGGATCTAAGAGGTCAATCCAAACTACTGTTAAAATCTGTAGGTTTTGTCCTAAACATTGTCATTCTGCCTTTTTGTGGGTCTGAGCCTAAATACCCAAGCCTGTTTCCTCAGGTTAACATTTCGTACGCTGCTCGGCACGTTTCGCAGGCTAGTCTACGCTCTGCCTTCACAATTGGCGCCGTTTTCACTGAAGTAGCAGAAGAGCTGTTTGCGGGAGGCAGCACGGTGGTGTCTCGCGCGAGGGGGGCTGTGTGCGGCGCGTGCTCGTGCCAGCCAGGCTGCCTCAGCACTGGGCTCTCCCTGGCTGCCCTGGTGCACTTCAGGTACTCTTTTGCTTAGCTGAGATACAGCTGTGAGCAATAAACAGTCTTTTACTGGGTGTAAAGTTTCGAAATGGCTCAGAGGCAGCGCATGTGTGAGCTGTTCCGTACCTTGTAATGGCATTAGGGGATGGATGACTCACACCGTGGGTTTGTGCCAGAGGATTCAGCAAGCATCATCCCAACGTTAATTCCAGCGAGGAAGCAAGTATTAATGGCGGTGACGAAGACAAATTGAAGGCAACTGAGCCGAAGCATTTCCCTTGGCCTTGGACAGACGCCAAACCTGAAATCGGACGTGATAGAGATTGAACAAGTTTTACAACTCGTCAATCAGCATCAAATCGTTTCAATACAGCAGCTGCTCCGCGAGGTGACTGTTGTGCATGTAACAGTTTTATCAGTTGCTTCCCTTAATGCAACGTTTCAGGCTTTTCTGATTCGTGCCACGCTGCTCCCTTACTAAAGCAGACGGGAATCGGTTTGTGAAACGGGCTTGTTGGACAGGGCAGTTCGTATTTTCCAGGTTATAATCTGAGCTCTCCCTTGAGCTTGAGACAATTGACTGTAAAGGCCTTTTAACTGCAGAAGACTAAACGAAGGAGGGGGAAATGAGCTTGCAGTTCTGCGCAGCAAAGGCCGGGTGTAAACGTCAGTACTCAACCAGGAAAGAAAAGGCTTTTGCTCTCTGGACAGAAGATGCCCCAGCATTGGTCCAGTGTGCTCCTTGGGTGTTAGCAGATGGCTCTTGGGTGATGTGAAGGTAGGAAAGGCAGAGAAAAACAAGTTTCTACGGCTTCCTGAGAGTCTGCCTAAGTCCACCCAGGCTTCATGTCCACACGAGGAGTGCTGGGGTGGGAAATGCAATCCATGGGCTTCCCTGCCTGTCTTCTGAGTCCTCGTGATACTTTACAGAGGGAGAATTCAATTGAGTTTGAGATCTTGTAGAAGAGGAAACAACTCAGGTAAGCTGCTGCTTCAACTTTTTGTTTCAGTTGTTTAGTGAGACCTAGGTTTGGTTTTGGTTTTTAAAGTATTGTTGAACATTGACAACTGAGTTCTTGGTTTCCAGTAATTTTAGCCCTGTGGCTTCAAGTTCATTTGGTCTGTTCTTACCCCACTGTTACCCATACAGAAAACAGTTGTTGACACTTAAAAAACTTGGCCTGTTGGGTAGTGTTTCCTTTCAGCAAAGCTTCTTCTGCGCTTTGGCATTAAGCAGCATGGGGACAGCCTATTGTGATCGAGATTTTGCTTCAGAGGCTACAAAAGAGGGCAGGGATAGGAGTGTGTGGATTAAGAATTTTGCCCTGGATCAAGGAACTCCTCGGTGGCACAGATGTGTCAGACACCAGGAGGATCTCGCAGGATGATGTGCTCCCTCAGGGAGATGATACACCAGCATCACAGGTTAGAACAGCTCCAGTCCAGCCGGGCTGCAAGCTCCCTCCCTGAGACCAGTGCCGTCCCTGGCTTTGGGGCATCCTCCCCTCCAGGCCCCGAGCAGAGCTGAGCTGCTGAGGGAACGTGGCTGTGCTTTTCCCTGCAGCAGGCTGTGGATGGCACACCAAGGGAGGGCTTGAGAGCTTCACCAGGTGTGTGTACCGCTTCCAGGTATGCCCTGGAAACGCTTACCAGCTGGGCCTGTTCCCACCTCCTTCCTGGCTGAAATCATTGGATGCTAATTCAAATACTTGCAAGAGCATATTTTCCAGCTGCTGGCCTCCAGCTATTGTCAGCCCTTGCGCCGTAATGGAATATTAACATAGAAAATTTCAAGTGGTAAACACATGTGACATGGGGTTTTTTTTGCACTACGGCAGTAGGCGGCCTGTCCCAAATGGTACTCTGCTAAAAAGCGCAGGCGAAGCAAGATAGAAACCAACAGCTCCTTGCCGTTTCCCAACAGTCGGTGTTGTATTTACCTGTGCAGGATCGCATAAACCTCCACTGTGTTTTCCTGTACAGCTGTTCGTATCTGGCCCAGCAAGAGGGACTTAAACAACACATTGGGAAAAATCGATTAGACTTCAGCTGCAGGGAGATGTGGTGTGAGGTGGCTTTTGCACTGAGCCCTTGGGAGAGCTCGTTTCTTCTCACCCGCCGGCACGAGATGTGCAAAAGGAAAATAACTGTTACAGAAAATGTGCTTGTGCGTTGCCATAGTCCAAAGAAGCAGGAAATGCTGTAGTTACAGCAGTTCTCTGTAGCTGTCCCGACTGGAAAGGTAACGCTTAAACCATGGTAGATGTTTTTGAACATGCTGGTACCAGTTTTCAGCATTCACTTTGAGACTGTTGCTCTCCCTTCAGTTTAGGAAGACAAAAACATATTTTTGTTCATGTGGTTATCTGTTACTGTGGGTTGCGGTATAAGTAAGAAAATCAAACTGTGTAAATACAACACTGGACTGGGCTGACAGGAATTTTCTCTTGTCAAACTTGTGTTCTGTAGACTAAAATGTCACTAAAAAGGGGATATGCTTCACTTTTTTTCCATGTGGTGAAATCCAGGGCCTGTTTATTCTTTGGAGACAGTTTAAAAAAACAAACAAAAAACCCCTCCCAAACACTGGGGTTTCATTACTGCTAGTACAGCTACAAAAATGATACTTTATTACTTAGAGCGATCCATGCAGAAAATGGCTTTTCTGGCTCACTTGGGAGCCAGGAGCTCTGCTGTTTGCTGTTTGGCACATGCTGTATTCTTGACCATGCTTATTTTAAGCTTGAGGCCGACAGCAAAGGTGTTCTCCTACCCACGGACTTGGTTAAAATATTGCCTTAACTTTGAGTCTTGCTTCCAACAGTGGCTAATGACAGATGATTAGAAAACAGCTTAAGAAATGGAAGATCTGTAGTGTGATCTTTCCTCTGGGACACCTTGTTGACTTTTGGCAAAAACCCCTCCATCTAGACCATCGTGTTTAATAGCTACGGATTGATCTGTCTCCAGTAATTTGGTGAGTCCCTTTCTGAAGGAATTTATAGTATTGGACTTGTTTATAGTATTTATTTATTTTATAGTATTTATTTATAGTATTTTTATAGTATTGGGGGTTGGACTAGATGACCGCTAGCGGTCCCTTCCAACCCAAAACATTCTATGATTCTATGACTTAGATGTCCTCACGGCAGTTGAATTTCCAGGATAGCGATGCACTGCAAGAAGGCAGTTCCATCTGTATCATCCTCCATAGTATCTTCCCACCAACAAACCTGTCTGAGCCTCCCCTTCTAGTTCGGTCTGGTGGCAGACGTGCCAGAACTACCACTTAACAAAAGAGATGGAGGTACTCATCTTTGCTTTTGATTTTTTTTTTTCCTTTTAACTATGCTCTCTCCACCAATCCTGTTTACAGCTTAGTTTGCATCTCCCCTTCCGTTGGGTCATTCAGTTGCTGAGTACTGGAAATCTGGTTAACAACTTAATTTCTCCCACCTAGGGCAATGCAAACTGTGCAGTTACAGGATGTAAATAAGTCTTGCAATTTAGCAGACTGTGCCTTAAAGGAATGGAATTACAGAAGCAGAAAATCTGATTTTGAATTAGAAGCAGCAATGCTTTCTGATAATTAGCAGCACTTTTCCAGAACAGATGCCCAGCTGCCCCTGTCCCAGTCTACCTCACCTCATAAAGAGGACCGGGTTTGTTTCAAATGCCAGCCTTGTTTTTTGACCCTGGTAATAGTTGCATCATTAAGTCCAGATTTCACTCGTCAGAGCTGTCCATAGCTATTGTGTGCCTTGCGCTTTCCCGCTGCCTAAAGTCCCCTTTCAGTTAAAAATATACAAATTCAAATGGTGCATACTTGCAAAGGAACCTTCTCTCCTGCGCTCGTGCCTGTTGTTCGCTATTTTTAAACAGCCTTGATTGCTTTGGGAACCTCGTGACCTAATAAATGAAACAGCCATAAACAAAACCAGCTTAATATTTTTTTTTTTTTTTTTGCATCAGGCATTTTGCCGTGGAAAGTCGGTGTTGGCTGGCTCAATCCTGCTGTCAAACAGAAGAGGTACTGGGAGAGGGAACTCATCTTTGTGTGGTGGTGAGGGAGCTTTGTAGGTTCCCCTCTCTCTGGGCTCTGCAGACCAGGAACTGCACCCGCTCGACCGGCTGGGCCACGGGTGCAGGGCAGCTTCACTGCGAAGCACGAGGCGTATTTCCACGGGGGTGGCTCCCTGGGTGAGCACATGCCTGTGTCTTCATGCTGCCTCCTGCTAGAGTTCAGGCTCCTTCCTCCATGAAAAAATGCTTCACGGGTGTTCGAGGTAGCTACAATAGCTCTTTCTTTTCAAGCTGACCTTCAAAGGAGTAAGTGCTGTCAGCTGAGTCTTGTTTTGTCTGCTTTGTGCTACATGAAGAAAGGCTGAAGGGAGAGAGATGTTTGAGGATGTCCTGATTGGTTTTTTTTCTTCTTGCTCTTTGTCAACAATTAAGATCTTGTCTGTGCTGGATGACAGAATGGCAGACCTGGAAATGTAGCAAAAGTGTGAATTCACAGGAGTAAAAATTAGATCTACTTGAGAAGAAGGGTCTTTTTTTCTTTGACTGTTTTAAAATAAATTAATTCATGGTGCAGCTTGCAAAAAGGAAGGAGCTACTGTTACTTGAAAAATACTAATATGTACAACCCCTCACTTTCTCATAGACACTCATTTTACTTTCTAGGGAATCTGACCTGTTACTGGAGCCTGAATTTTAGGTGCATTGAGTTTCCATGGCTGCAAGAGTGTGTCTGCGAAGGAGTAAAAGCCCTGACCCTGGTGTATTTGCTGCAGCTCTCTTATGTAGAGCTGTCAATTTTTCTCTGCCAAGGAAATGTCTTATCAGACTTTGATGTATCATGTCACCTCCTGAAAAACTTAATTCCTTCCTAGACAAATATAGTTGAAGGTACTTCCAAAACCAATTGTGCTTTATTTGTGCACAAGTTTTGCCAGTAAGGGCAGTTTAATGAATAGCCCTCATCTTGCCTCCAGAAAATTAACTTTCACACATCTCTTCTGTAATCTATTAACAAAACTTCTAAGCTTACAAAATACCAGTCATTTCACGTAATAGCTTCTTTAATATACATTTTTTACATTCCAAAGGTAAGGGGATACAAATCTTTCCAGAAGTAACAGAAGACAAGCTCAAATAACTGAAAATTCCACCTATGATCTGCTTTCATTTTTTGGGGAAAAAAAAAAAAAAGAGTAGGGGGGAGATTGTAAAATTTATAGATACGCCAAGTTTGCATTTTATTTTGGTCCTCAGATTTAATTGAAGTAACTATATTTGTGTTTTGGACAAAGGTTGCCTTTAGTGTCTTGGATAAAGTTTCTTGAGAGACCTGTAACGTGGTGGGAAAATGCGCAAAAGAGCTGAAAGATAAATGTGAAAACAGGCTGTGAATGCCGCTAAGTCCTGCTGACAGCTCCGCCTGGGTGGCTTTCATGCAGGTCCCAAGTGGGATGGGGCATCTTTTTGAGCACGGAGGTAAGGCTGAGGAAGTCCTGCAGGCATAGCTGGCGCTCGGTCCTGCTTTTGTTGCCGTTAGCCTCGCAGCTGGGAGTAGGGGAAAGGATTTGGCTTCTGATCCTCACGTTTCTGCTACTGTAAGTAGGGCTTTGGCTTTCTGACTGTGTGCATAACATCTTATTAAAATAATCTGAACAGTTCCTTAGCTGTCAGATAGCACTGGGGGTGTAAACAAATTTTCATCGACTTCGGGGATTGTGCCCAAAGCGCGTGGCTCGTTGTTGCTCTGTAACTTTCCCCAAACGTCGTGATTAGGCATTCTCGGACTGGCGGCTGCCATTGCTGCTGAGGGGCTGTGGGACACAGATAATATACTATTTAATTGTGACTGTACTGTGAACAGAGGAGCTTATTTCCTTCTTGCAACCAGTCAGGTTAAAACTCAGTCACGCCCATGGAAAGCCAATTGAAAAGGGACATGAAATCACATACAAAAGTGTTTGGTTATTTTTTTTTCCCCCAAGCAATCATTTGTGGTATCTGTCACAGGATGGCCTTCTGGAAATGGACATCTGCCGTAGGAAATGGCTCCGCTAAAAGGTGACAGAGTGGAGGATGTTCCATGTCTTTAGGTGGGTTTACCCAAGGGAGGGAAGGATGTGCTTCCTGTTCTCTGACTTTATGGATACACATTTGGTTGGGGAAAAAAGATGTTACTAGTGTGTGATAGTTCATGTCCTATAAAGAATAGAGCTGTTTGCACTTTCGGAGTAAGTCACACTGGACTAAGCACTGCATGGTGCTAATCGGTTGTTTCACCCTGTTAGCTCTTATTAAAACTACAGATGGCTTGTTCTCTCACCTCCCTTGCATTAGTCACCTTGCCTTAGACAATATAAGCTACGATCACAGCTTTTCTCACAACCAAAGACAGGGCCCACTTGTACAGTGCCTATGGCTCCCGCCACGCTGGGGCCACACA
>KL289151.1:0-16222 GCA_000699545.1 Podiceps cristatus | reverse complement strand
TTGGCAGTGATAGGTTAATGGTTGGACTCAATGATCTTAAAGGTCTTTTCCAACCTAGATGACACTATGATGATTCTACGATCTGATCTGCAGCTGCTGTCAGTATTATTTTGTGGAAGTCCAGGTTGCAAACTCACCTGGCTGCCTGACACTACCAGGCTTCCCTTTGGATATATTCATTGGCACTGACTTTAGCTTTATTTATTACTAGGCTTGTTTCAAGTAAGGGTTAGCCCCTTGCTAGAGAACATGTGGTATTTGTCAGAAAGAGACAGCTTCAAGGCTGCCAGATAACCTGATCAGCCTGCTGCTCTGCAAACAATTTTGTGGGTCCTGCTGATAACGATAAAGCAACTGCACTGAAAATGATTAGAAGATGCTGATGTCTGTAGGTGAGCAAGGCACTTGGAGGCAGACTAGTACTATTCTGGCATACAACTACCCTTAAAGAAACGCACTTACAAACTTATGAACATTTATAACATCTTGTAACTGATGATGGCACCCATCTGCAGTTTTTCTTTGTCACTGTATGTCATCAAGCCCCAGATGCTCATTATTTCATTCTCATCAGAATCACTGCCTTGGTTTGCAAGCCTGCAACAAACTCTCCGTGGCTCATTGCTCCTTCCAGACCAGCCTGAGCGTTGCTTGTCAAAGGGTTACTCATACAGATCTTGCCTGTACTAGCAAAGGTGTCTACCTTGTCTTGGTTTCATCTAGGATAGCATTAATTTTCTTCCTAGTAGCTGATATA
This sequence comes from Podiceps cristatus, assembly GCA_000699545.1. Taxonomy (NCBI): domain Eukaryota; kingdom Metazoa; phylum Chordata; class Aves; order Podicipediformes; family Podicipedidae; genus Podiceps; species Podiceps cristatus. The sequence continues at coordinate 15,465 of KL289151.1, read as the reverse complement.
GTGCTGTTTTGGATTTAGGATGAGAACAATGTTGCTAACACGCTGATATTTTAGTTGCTGCTCAGCAGTGCTTATACTCAGCCAAGGACTTTCCAGCTTCTCGCGCCCTACCGGTGAGAAGGCCGGAGCTGCACAAGAAGCTGGGAGGGGGCACAGCCGGGACAGCTGACCCAGATGGGCCACAGGTATATGCCATACCGTATGGCATCATGCTCAGTAGAGAAACGGGGGAGCTGGTCAGCTGGCGTGATTGCTGCTTGGGGACGGGCTGGGCATCGGTCAGTGGGTGGTGAGCAATTGCATTGTGCCTCACTTGTTTTGTATATTCTGTTATTATTACTCTCTCTTCCTTTGCTGTCCTATTAAACTGTCTTTATTTCAACCCACAAGTTTTCTTTTTCCTGTTCCCCTCCCCATCCCACCAGGGCAGGGCGGGCGAGCAGCTGCATGGTACTCAGTTGCCAGCTGGGGTTAAAGCACGATGCACCCCTAGTAGGAGGCATCAGGACTGAGTGCCGCTGGATCCATTAACTCTGTTCAGTCTCTTTCAGAAACTGATTTTAAGCCTTGCGGGATTAATACAAGCTTTTTCATTTAGGGATTATATAGACTCATGAGGTCATGCTGGTGCCATTTTGCTAGTACTCATGCTATTTAAAAATTGTAGATCAAATCTGAAGGGAGTCAAGTATTTTAAGACTGTCATTCGGCCTTGTACAGGTGGGCCAAGCTGATCTGGAATGCATCTGTAATGAAATCCCTGAGAAGAAGAGCGGAGATCTGTTTTCTCATTACAAAGCCACGGAGAAGCTACGGCTTTAGGTTCAATCTGTCAGGTTTCACCACCGCAGGGAGGTAAGGAGAGCAACACCTTCATCCTCCTAGCAAACCATGCAAATAGAAAAGCAAAGACTATAAAGGCTGAAGAGAGGATTTAGGTGTAAGGAGGAGACAGCTCAGAACTGATCAAACAGGGAAGCACTGTGTCCCCCCGCAAATATTGGCTGTGGTGAAGCATGGGAAGGTATAAAAGCAGGCTGAAAATTTGATTATTTGCCACCCGCAGGAAGACAGAAGGGGAATCAGAGTGCAGGTTTTGCTCTTTTCTCTCTGGCTCTATTGCCAGAGGGCCAGGACGGGTCATGGCTGCACATGAAGCCACTACCTTCCCATCCTCTGTCTCCAGGGGATGTGGGCAGCCTAGCAGCCGCCTTACATTGCTTTCGTTTCAGTGCAGCTCTGCTCCTCACACCAAATTCCTTTAGAAGATCTGTGGACTGTTCTCGCCTGCCCTTGCCTTTCCCTGCGTAATTTTTGCGAGAGGAACGGATCAGTTTTGCTTGATGTGGCTTTGATGTTCTGCTGCCTTTAAATCAGCTTCAAGGGATGCGAGACTCAAGCAGCAGCAGCAGCTGGGAGACTGCTTAGCTTCAAGCACGGCCGGGGTTGTTCTGTGACCCGAAGAAGAAGGTGGATATATTTTGCGCTCTGGGTGGCAGAATGCCATGCATTAAGGGAGACAGAAAATAGGTATGTGGGAGGAAGCCCTTACTCGAACAGTTAATACACCTAAATGTGAAGAAAGAGGATTTGGTGTCAAAGTACATCTGTTGCCCGTGGTTTGATGCAGTCAGCATGATGTGTATTGTTAAACCTTTATTCCAGCTGTTGTGGCCACCTAAGCTTCCATGATTTTTCTTTTTTTTTTTTTTTTTGATGGCTGTTGCTGCTTTGAAATTTACTGCTGCTGACATGCAGGAATATTTTTTTTTCCGATGTGCGAGTGAGCCTGCAGGATGGGAGCGCTGATGGCACACGGCTGACCCTGCTGCGCTGAGAGCTTTAGTGCGGCAGAATTTCAACTTCTGGCTGTAATGGCAGTTTGAAAGAAACTGGATCAAACTGGACAGCTCTCCTCAAGTCCTCTGAGTCATTATTCCTAAAGAGATGCTCATCCTAGTCTACTCTTCTTTCCTATATGAAGGAGAACACACATATTTTCCCTTTGTATTTAGAGACCAGGCATGGATTCGGCTTGCTGAGCAATAATCAGCTTTCACTGGTTTAGAATTAACTAAAGCTGCACTAAGTTTTGTGTGTGTGGTCTTTCGGTTTGGGGTTTGTTGGTCTGGTTTGGGGTTTGTTGGTCTGGTTTGGGTGGGGGTTTTTTTTTTTGTTTGGCTGGTTTGGGGGTTTGTGGTTGGTTGGTTTGGGGGTTTTTTTGGGTTTGTGGTTTTTTTTTTTTTTTGCTTATTTTTTGTGGGTTTTTATCCCCCTCTCATCTGGTGGCAGTAGGGCTCAGAAGGCGTCTGGAGGAGGTGGCCCAGGTTTTTGTGGCAGAGTGAAGAGAGCAATGACTTGCAGTAAGCTCGTTCCATTGCCAGAGGCATGGCGTCAGGTCCACTTTGGATGAGTTTTCCTGGCCTAGCCTCCCGGCTGCCAGGATGTCTGTATGGGTGAGGTGAAGTCTGGGTTGTGGTCGGAGGGAGGGAGGGAGGGAGGGGGAAAGCACCATCCTGGTGGGGACAGGAAATCATGTCCTGGAGCTGGTGGAGGGCCAGCAACAGCATGTGTCCTGTGCTGTTGTCCACCGTCCTCAACCTATTCCACTCTCCTCCCCTCTCCTACACTGCGCTGACGGTGAGGTATTTATTTTGAGTTGTAACTGAAACAGGTATGTTGGGGATTTCAAGCTGCTGTCCGTTGCAGTGATAAGGACATCAAGAGGCCTTTGCTGCCTCCATCTCCTTTGCTCCCCTGCTAATGTGCAAAGAGCGTCAATGTTTCTGACAGGGTGCTGTACCACAGCTAGACTCGGAGTTTCCGAGGGTTTGCGCTATGAGATCGCCCTTACCCTGCAAGCCCACGAAGAGGAAACATGTTCTTGTTACCTGACCTGACTCCGGCAGCGTGCCCTTTTAGCTCTGTGTAACCGTATCCGTATGCAAGGGCTCCGTGTGCCGGCGAAAGGAGGCTGGAGCCTGTGTGTGCCCCAACACAGCTGCTCTGGGGGGCTGAGGATGTCTGATCGTACTTTATCTCCTCTGCTTAAATTGTTTTATTTTGGTTTTGGGTGCGGGGTAGGGGTGTTTTTTAACATGCCTGTTCTTTGGAACCCAGTAGTGTAACTTGTGTGGATCTCCAGGCCTGTGTCACAGTGGGTTTAGATTTTTTTGTTGTTGTTTTTTTGGCAGAGCAGCAGCTAAAGTTTTCTGTTTCCCACTATTGAGCAGTTGGGCCAATGACCTCCCCCTGAAATCACATTTTTGATGTTAAAACAGCATCTGTGTCATAGTTTAGAGCATAGCCCAGAGCTGTGCCGAGCAGGCAGCACTCGCATTCTGTTTCTTCTGTTGGCCGAGTCATACTGGGAGATGTAACGTAAGGCTAAAAACCTACATAGGATGCGGAAGGCCTGTCTGTGCATGAAGCATCTTTGAATCTCCTCTTAGAACTGAATAGTAGACGGCTATTTTCCTTTTCTAGCATTAGGGGGAGCACAGCTGTTAAAAGAACAAGACTACATGGTTATAAATATATATATATAAGAGAAGTTCTGAACCTTATGAATCCAATTTAAACCTTGTTGCTACATTATGGTCTGCTTATAATCCCCGTGCCACCTGTAAGGAAGCTTCTGCACCCAAGATGGTAGGGGCCTTGCTTTCGGAGACATCAGGCAGAGAGGAGGAGTAGAAATGGAGAGTCTGAGAATTTTTCAGCCACCTCGAAAGAAGCAAACACAACCGAGTGACGTTAGCGGTTGTTGAAACCTTGTCTGGCATTCCAGATGCTTTGTTGACAACAGCACTACAACAGCCATTCAGAAATGGGGTGGCACCACCGGGAGTGCCTCTCAGATGTTGCATTTTATAGACTATAATCTCTTATTTTAGCTCCCAGTGGTGTAATTAGTGATTGTACATAAGGCCATCACTGCAAGGGAAAATATTCTTCTCTTGTTCTAAACCCTTGGCTCTGCATGTTGGTTTTTTGTTTCGTACTCTGATGGGAATATTGCCCAATAAGTTGTGTGGTAAAACCTCTCCACCCCCAGCCAAAAATCACAAAATTCCTATTGATTTGCTTGGAGCTGGGATCTCACATGTGGGATCAAAGTTTGTAGGCCTATGTAATGCCTCTGCCTCTACCTCTGCTGCTTTGTGCTTGCTTCCTCCGCTCATGAGAAGTGATTGATCAGTTATTGATCAGTTCTCTTTAAACCCATAACGATTCTTCCTGGCTACTCTGTGAGCAAGGCTAGCAGAATCAGTCCCTGTGTGCATAAAAGATATGAGATAATGACACTTAGGTCAAATATTGTAAAAAGGATATTTTTTTACATATATTTTTCTACGACTCAGCACACACTTTAATCATTGGAATGGACAGGCTGATGGAATGCTTGGCTGATTCCCCTAGACTCAACACCTAAAAATAAATGTTTAAAAGTTACATAATCTTGGAGCTAAGGCTGCCCTCTGCGTGTTCGTTGGAAGCCAGGAGTCCGAGTTGGGGCTTGCTGCTTTGTGGGAGAGCAGAGCAGATCCTCCGAGAGCCGGCAATGATGTGCCAGACTTGGTTTCTAAAGAGAAACCAAGAGGGAGCGTGGTAGTTTGGTTCAGCTCTTTCCACTGATGTCATCAGCTGGTTCTTGGTGTTGTTACTGGTTTGGTTCTATCAGGTTCACAGGAACATTGACCTCTATAGAGAGCCCGTTCTGCACATGTTCAATTCGCTGCTTCGGGAACATACTGATGTTAGTATCACCAAGAGAAGTGAAGGACAAAGTGATTAGGAAGAACTTTGCTTTAAGTGATTCCTTCAAGGGAAGAGTCTGGGATGCCCAAAACATGGGCATGCGCGGGTGGTGAGCAACAGTCTTGCTATCGCCAGGAGGACTACGCAGGCAGGACAAAGTGTAACTGGTACGTGTGGATCCTTCCTTGGTAGTATTAATCAAAAGGAAGTTTCTATGAGACTTGTGGCATTCGCAGTGCTTCCAGAAGTCAGAGAAGAAGTGGGAGAGAGTTGGAGAGGGACTGAAGAGGGAAGAATCCTGGGAAGGGCAAGAAAGAAGGACAGAAAGAAAAAAAAAAAAAAATCTTTGCAGTTCACCCTAAGAAGGGCATGAAGGCAACACATGCCCCAGAGCGACAGGACCACAAAAGCTACAACAGAAATCACCAGTGGGAAGGGATGATACTCCTCTTCCTGCCCATCCCCTCTTTTTTTTTTTTTTTTTTTTTTTTTTAGTTCCAAGGGATGACAGGAGCGTGAGGCAAACTGTTATTTACGTGGTGGGGAAGAGACATATATGAGGACATCTGTTTTAAGGAGCTGCTTCAAAAATAACCGCAGGAGAGGAGTGTGTTTGCAGAGCACAGCAGGCAACCTGCAGAGTAGTAGAAAGCGAGGCAGCAGCGGTGGTCTGAGTGCAGACAGCCCCAAACGGCTGCGGGATTGTCTACATTTGTACTCACGGCCAGACCGCTCCACCCTGACCCCAGTGGGTGTTCTACAAATTGAAGGAGGTGCCATTTCCGTATTTGCAGCCCGAGAACATTGATTCCTTCTCTGTTGCACTCCTTTCTGGTTCCTTTTGCTTAAGTCACAGCTTTAAAATTCCAGTTTCGAGTGTTAAAAAAAAATAACCCTGTTTCAATGCATATCCAAAATGTATGGCAGGGGAATGCAAGGGTGGATGCTACTCGATCCCAAAGATGAGGCCACCTGGAAAAAGAAAAAAGCAGACAGAGAGATTTTGAAGCAGGATGCTCGTGTCTAGCATTCTGCCCTAGCCTTTTACTGACTGCTGAGTGCAGGAACAGGCACCAAACCTGGCCACTGATCTACTGAGATGCTGTAAGAAAGGCCGTTAAAGCCTACCTGTTGCCTCAGCTTCCCAGTGGGTAAACCAGAGAAGTAAAAAGCACAGCTTTTCGGCTCATCTTCCCTCTAACACCTGTGGTTTCAGACAGCTCTGAAAGTGTTGTGGTGTAGGATTCAACACAAATATCAGGTGTGATCCACCAGTGAAATGAGAGGGGCAAAGCCAGGTGGCCTGAGGCAGCCACTCCACTGGGCCCACAATGCTGCAGGCACCGGGCAGTTAATTTCTCCTGTTAGCCAGGTGAGACAGCATGTTTGGTAAAGACCAGCTGAAATAGGAGCATAATTGTACATTGGGAGATTCCGCCTCTCCATGGCCAAACACTCCTTAGAACACAAATCTGAAAAAAACATTTGTGATTAATTTGCACCCCTATCTACTTTCCAGTTCTTGGTAGGAGAATCAATGGCAAATACCACTTCAAAGCAGCAACCAGATGTGTCCTGCTTGCTTTTTTAGCTGTCCACTGTAGGTAACAGAAACATTATGCAAATAGAAGTGAGAGCTGGAGAAATAGTAGCCGATATCACTCTGGTAGGAAACAGCTGTATTTCTTTTTGATGCTAGTTGCCGTCAGCAAGTAACGCTGACCGAGCGGACTCTGGATATCCCTTACCTCAAGGGAAGCATTACCCTCCGTGCTCCCTCCAGTACTGTGTTGTCTGATAAAGAACAAATGTGTCTGCTAAAATCAGTTTATGCTGCAGTAACTACTTGGAACGAAACTTTGTTTTCAGTTATGAAAATTCTCACAGCACAAAGTAACTGTTTGGGGTTTTGCAGAATTATTTCCTATTTACCTGGATATGCCTGCAATAGCCATGACTGTACTTTGGCCGCTGTTTTGTGGCCAAGTACAACCTGCAGTGCAGTTTCATGTGTCTGTAAGCCAAGAACGGTCCGTGCTTTGGACAAAATTTGGTATTTCAAAACAGTTCAGTAGCAGCCAAAATAGCTTGGAGTAAAATGTAGCAACAGGGAATTTAATATGATGCTGTTACTCCATAGGTTAACAAACATAGATGGAAATCAATTGCTTGGCACTGTGTAAGAGAGGTGGTATCTTTAATCTTGGTAGGTGTAAGTAAAGCACTTACAACCATAGTTGGGTAAACAGATAATTGGCTTTATGTTTTTACTGAGGTTCAGTTCTCGTTGAAACTAATGGCCATTTCATGTACAGACGGCTTAGGCTACGCCACCAGACACCTTTCTCTGTGCCTAAGCAAGTTGCATATAAGACTCATATCCGACTGCTTCCAAGGAGACACGGGCTTCTAAGCACCGAGATGACTTCTGGAATGGGAGCTCTGGCATACGCATACTGGGCTGAATACAGAGAGGTATTCAGGCATCCACATCATATATTTCTTATTCTTTCCTTGAAGTATTTCATGGTTTACTAGTTTGATGTCTCTTCAGGCCTTGCCAAGATTAAGCTTTTTCTATTAGTTGGTAACCATACAGAAAACATAAAACAGTTCACTCGATAAATTTGGTGGGTGTTTTATCCTAGCTTGGACTAAGCCCATGGCTTGCTTTGTGTAGCTGTTTGATTGCATCATTCTTGTTTCAGTTGAGACGATTTGGCTTAGACCTCTCTTTTCCTCGTGTGAAGTGGGACCTGAGCGTATCGCGCCATTCTGTTGCGCGTATCCTCCGGACATGCTGTTCTCAGCTATGGAATGATGGAAAACTGCCCAAAATTGTCCCTGCACAGGTGCAGGCAGGGTGGTAAAGCGCAAGCTCGCGGAGATATTCTGGACAGAAGGCTGGCTGAATAAGCGCTGCACAGGCAACTGTGAACCCGTGTACTTCTATAGCAAAAGCTAACCTCGTGTTTGGCACCCTTCCTTCTCCTGACAACCCTTCTCCCAGTTTGGCTGCAGCAGCCTAAGCACTTTAGCTTTCTCCCTAGTCCTGCACCTCGCAAAATTTGGGAAATTTCCCTTTCTCCCTCTACGAGTATCCCCAGGGAAGGCAGGCATCAGCAGGCTGCGCATCAGTGTAATTTACCACTAGATGGCTGGACCTTCTTGTCCAGCTCTCCTTTTGTTCCCAGCTCAGAGTGACAGTGCTTGGAGCAGAACAACCGACTGGTTGTAAGCTCTCTGCCCACCCCCTTTATGGCTTAACATTTTTAAGCAGCTGATGCTTTTAGCAAATTTACCTTTATGACGAATAGTTCAAACTTTTCAAAGATACTGAAAAAGCTGTGCTACTTTCTAAGAAAATAATAGATGTTTTGCAGGACAAAAAGCTCCCTACTCCTTTTCCATTCCATTACACATATAATACAACTTTCATTGAGTCTTTTATTTCATAGGTGTATGCGTGTGACATATTTAACAGTTCATCACTTGGACTGGGATATCACACAAAGTCCTGAGAAATTGTGACATAGCAGCTACATGATTTGGTGACATAAAATTTGTAAAACTTTTAGACAGTGACATTTATGTCACTGTGATTTGGGGCAGAAATGTCTGTTCTGTGCAAAATAAGCTTTCCCTGTCCAAAGAAAAAATATTTTGGCTTGTGGTCAGTCTCTTCAAAAAGGTTAATACTTCTGGGTGGAAAATGTCAACTTTCCTGATGACTGCAGGCTGACAGATAATACAGAGCAAGGAGGCCTACTTCAAAAGGCAGATGTTCTCCTGCCTGAAAGCAGACAAGAGGAACAGACCAAGTATGCATCTGTTTCTTGAAGATATCGCTGTTTTTCCCCTTATCAGTCTCTTCTTCACATTTTCAGATCCATTATTTGCATTTACTGGGTCCACATTTTGTGTTTATAGATATATTTGTATCCTCGAGTTCAAAACAACAGAGAGGTACATTTTGAAATTAAAATTACTCCAGTCGTTTTGCTGTTGCAACACTAGCATTTTGTGCTTACCACTTGCAGGAACAAGGAGGAGACGTAGTCCCTGCCTCCGCGGTAGTGTAATCTAAAATATCAAACCCGGAAATCTCAGGGCACTTTAACAGCTTCGTAAGAGGCTGAAGATGTGCCCGAAGATGGTGGTACATGAAATGGTAAGGTGGAGATGAATCTAGAAATAAGTCTGAGGTGGGATTTCTTTTCTCAGGTATCAGTCACTCAGAGTTCTATTTTCTTAAAGCACTACAAGGGCAAAAAAAGCTGATGGTGTAATTAGTGTGGTGGAAGAAGAGCAGGAAATTAAAATGAACTCCACCCATCCGAACCCACAGAGAAACACAGGTAGTGAAGCATACAGCAGATGACAAGCCTCTGGAAAAAACAGACTTCAAAAGTAAATCTTCAGCTGAACAAGAATATTGGTGGCTACTCTGTTCTCTGTTCTCAACTACAGGAAAGTTTCTGGTTTTGTTACTATAACAGGAGAGGCTTGGAAGAAAGGCTTGGAAATTTCTACTTACTGGACTTGCAAACAAGTAAATTGTATGTTTTTTCTGAAGTGCCTTCTTTTTAAAGGTGCCTGAAGGGTAATATGCGCAGATCATTTATGAAGTGTAAAGCTGCACTTGGAAATAGTCCAGAAACAAAGTCTGGACCCTGTTTACTTGCTGTTTGAACTCTTCAAAATACTGGAGTTCCCAAGTAAGCAGAGGAATTGCGTACTCGAACCTGTCACAAATGTCACGCTATCGCTGAGCACAAAGGACTATCTGCCAAAGATGGAGCGTTACCACAGGCATTGTGTGTTCCTCCCATGGCACTATGGGAAATAAAGAGCCCTGATAACTCAGCCTGGTTTTGTAATGACTCTAGTACTGCTATTTTATGCATTTTGAGAATGTTTAAAAAATGTATTTTATTTACCTTGTTCCTAAGCAGGTCCACTGATATAAACTACAGAGAATATTGCTGTGAAGTACCTGTTACTGGTGCTATTGAAAGTGCTGTGTTTGCTGTGACAGCTGTCTTTGTGTAACATCTGAGAAATCGGTAGTGTCGATATCAAAGTTAAAGGAAACTCCGGTATCTTTGCTCCCGCTATGTGGTAACTGTTGTCAGATGTGAATAGAGGTGGTGTGTATGAAGAACCAGACATGAAATTGTGAGGAAAGCAGGCTAAATGCACCAACCACCTTCCTTTGGGACGGTCAGTTCACTTGCAGAACTCTTGTACAGTCCTAGTAAGCTGTCAGAGGCCCCGGATACACACTGTCAGGCAGTCTGACAGACAGCAGTCAGCAGCGTGAGCGCGAAGATGGCAGCCCTTTGGCCACCGCTATTGCCGTAGCTCAGATGAGCAAGCGTGTTCCTGCCAGAGGTTAGGAGGTGGCTCCCCGCAGCAGAACTGCACTGCACATCTGGGACCTCCTCCAGCAGGCGCTGAGTCCCTTCGGCACGTCGTCGCTCTCCCCAGAGGGTTTTGGATCCGCTCTCTGCTGTGAAGGCAATGACACGGAGACCCTTCAGATCTCAGCATCCCTACAGACCATTTGAATTGGAAAGCAATGGAAGAAGTGTTGCTTCGATTTCAAATGAGAGCTTGTAGCACAGCTGGCTTTTCCCACTCTGTTCTCGGAAAGATGATTGAAAACCCTGCCTGCACAGAGGTTTGAGGGCTGAACTCTTGACCAGGCTGGCCAAACACCTACTCCAACACCTCTTAGCTCAACTCTTGGTCAGGCCATGGCTGAGAGGTTTAAAAGGCGGTCTCTGAGACTGATCGGTCTGCTAGCCTCCCCTTCTACGACTCTGACTGCAACTTGCGTTTAAAGCCTACAACAACCAGATTTGCAGCCTTGCGCGCTCTCGGCCTACCTCCCGCTTCCACTCCTTGACCTTCTGATGGGTTTACAGAGACCCGACCTGGCCTGGAAAGAGACACCAGGCTTATTCCTGAGGGATTGTTCATGGGAACAACTCTGATCCAAGTTCCCAGGACAAAACAAAAAATTTCACAGGAGGAGGGATGGGGGAAGCTCGGGTGGCTTAAAGGAAAGCCTTAAAGGGGAAACATACTCAAAGATCACTTAAAATGGTGGATTTGCAGAAAATCTTATTACCATTAAAAATGCGCTCGGAGGAAATCCTCACTCTCCTGAGTGCTATTAGAGAGTAAACACCATATGGTAACCCTCTGAGCTGCAAAGAGAGGGTGTCCCGTGTTATTTGATGAAGAATGGCTGAGAGCAACTCTGAGGGCCTTGAAAAAATGAATGGACCTTAACTTCAGAAAAACGTATGGTGCTCCATTGTAGGATAAACATCGGTTGCCCTTTTGGATGCAGCATTGTCAAGAATTACACCAGAAGCTTCAGAGATACCCAAGTAATAGTCTGTGTTTGGGAAGGGAACAGTTTCCAAATTTACAGAGTTTGTCCAGTGCCTTTAGCAACATGAAGTGAGAAGAATAAATATGGCACTTACTGGAGCCTGAGTTTATATCCGTATTAACTACTGTGGTCCTGTAGCACCAGCGGTGACAGGGGAGGCGACTGCCCATATTCTGACTGTAGCTATCCCTAATTCAGGACTGCAGATCCGTGTCTCTTTTGTAGATTAATGCATATGTCTTATCTCACGAAGCCCCGTCACTGTCCTGTGTGTAAAACAGCGTTAAGACATACCTTACAGTTAGAGCACTTTGGAGCAGGTTTGAATGGAAGAGGCTAGCATTTGGAACCACACCTGCAGCCACCGTGTGAGAGCAAGCTATGGACCAGGTACGTCATGTTATTCCCGCTTCACCGGTGTATAGATTTGTCAGGAGAATTAATGCGAAAGAGCTCTATAAAACTCTCCAGAACTGGGGCTGGCTGAGGCGCTGCGCTACAGAAACAGCGCTGCGTTTCTGCAGAGTTTGCCCCAAACAGCACCATGGTGCAGCCGCGGCCCCGGCTGCTCCTTGGCCTCTGACGGCACGGGGTGAGGGAGGAAGCATGCCACCGCTCCCACCCCTCCCTCTCATGAGCAGCAGAGGCGGCAGCTCCCGGCTCCAGGTGCCTGGCACAAAAAAATATCTCTTCCTTCTCTCACAGGAAAGAAACCTCAGGGTGCATTATTCTTCCTTACTGTTTCAAAGCAGCATTTCTGGCATTTCTAACGGTCTGCGTATCTCATTTTGCATATGGTTGCTCCAAAGGGACTTGCGAGGCCGTGCCTTCATGTCTATTTGCTTAGACTGCTAGAAGACTTGTCTGGGCTCATCTTAAAGAAACCAGCTTGCAGACTGCAAGCAGCAGAGCATGGCTGAGTAGACTTTGTGACCATTTCTGCTGATACTTGGTAGCTCTCTTTTTAAGTAATTTGCATCCCGGTTAGTAGCTCTCATCGTCTTTGCTCCAAAACCTGCCAAATGCTGGTGGGAACTGGAGTGAATGCAACTTTCGATTTCTTTATATAGTTATTCTTACTTTAAGAACACATCAAATAATGGATTCTTACACCAAAAGTATAGCACTGCGAGAAAGCAAATGAAGGCTCAGATACACATTCTCTTGAGAAAGTAAAATCGAACATAATGCAATTGGTTATCGGTTATTACTTGGTATGCCTTAGCTTCAGATTCCGGCCTGTAACTCTGTAGATGTATAGACATGCTTAATGCTTTGTGAATCATCCTAACAACAATGTTGTTGTTAACAGATTATAATGATGTTGGGTTGGTCCTGCAAGAGGATATTATTCTGTATTGAGAGCTAAGTTTCTTCCTGGAAAAGCAGCTCAATACTCACCAGAAAGCCAATAACCAGTGTTAACCATAGTAGTAATTAGTCATTACTTACACTTGTGAGTTGAAAAGATTAATGTTATTCTTGTGGGAAGCTGAAGTCATGTTCACAGCTGGGACACAGCATGCAATTTCACCCAGGCCAATGCAATTTGTATAGCCACTTGAGTTTGGTCCTGTGAAATTCTTATCTCAGAACTCCTTTTAAACCTAAAAAACACCCCCTTGTCAGTGATCACTCATTTGCCTGGCAGAAAACAAAATGTTTTCATGGTTGCAAATGAACACAAACAGCATTACGATCTAGTGTGATATTTAGATTGAAAAATATTCTGAGGTAGATAATACCTCTGACTATAAATCTTGTAGGTCAGAAAACTCTATGGCTTCCCCATGGAAAAATATTGCTATCCTACAGATTTCAACTAAAATGAAGTGTCTAGGAAATAACTAGACGTAGGGGCACAGCCATGCAACTTTTCTTAGACCACAACTCTTTATCTCGCTAAATGTGGCACGTAGTGAGATTAGCAAAGCGGTAACTCATGGAACTAGAGTCTTCAATGTGCTGCTCAGCCATTTCTCATCTCGAGTCTCTCAGACTTGCATTTCTTTTCCCTGGAAAATGTCAAAGAATTCATAGATCAAAAACAGGAGCTGACAAAAAGACAGAGGTGCTGGATCTAAGAAATGATTGAATTGAGGAATTAGGATGGGAGCTCTTTACTCAGTGAGAAGTAAGAATTTCAGAGTCTGCAACTATATCCCTTTTAAGATACGAACTTCTCAAACTTCCTGCACTTACTAGCATTAGACTTGGACAGTCTTTGGTCAAAGGAAGTCTGTTCATATCTACATCTTAGAGATAGGAAGTAGATTTAATCACTCGGACGGGACTTTTTCTCCGATATCAGTAGTAAATCAAAGCATTGGCTAGTGTTACGAAGCACCGTGCTACTAGAAACATTGCTCTGTCGTTGAAATACTGTCCCTTAGTACTCCTGTGACTAGTCAGATGAATTACAAACTAACAGAATTTCAATGACTGTCTTGCCATACTGCTACTGCAAGGAAATGTAAGATCGCTCCTGCTTAGTATTGCCTCGGGCGTTTGTGCCAAAACATCAAGCTGGAACGCAGTGTTGACTGGTAGCTAACAGTGAATTTAAAGTGCTGTCACAGTCATCCTGCTCAGCTTCCAGACCTAGGTGGCCAAAGCATGTAAGAAGCGATCCGCAAGAGGGTGGCACAAAGCCAAAGGATGGGGTTTTTTTATCCCTTGTTTGTTTAGGACGGGAGACTAAATGTGTTTGTAAACCAGGGAGGCTGCTGCAGGTGTGGAGGACTCTGTTCCAGCTGGCTTTCTGAAAGATCAATTACCTCCATCAAAGCTGTTCTGCTGCCTTTGCTGTCTGGTTGCTCATTTCTGAGGCTGCACAGGAACGGTACACACAAAGTGAATTAAAAAGAGCAGGGTTCTGTGTTCAATACCCTCTTCAGGTGAGCAGTCTAACTGTTAATACCAGATGTCCTAAATTCTCCTTAAGCGGATCGGATGATGGGATGTGAAATGTTTTTGACTTTAAAATGACAATTGGCAATGATAATACTTTTCTCAATTGAGAAAGCAAGTGAAGTCATGTAATGCGATGCTATAATCGATGTAGGTTGCATTTCTTGTTAAGTTGTTGATTGGGAATGAATGAATTAACAGGGAAATGATCTGAAATTGTTACTGTATTTATCATAACAAATACTACTCTGCAATATTTTCCTGTTGCCTGTGAAGCATTAAAATATCAAAGGGTGCCCATACATGGTGTTAGTAGCGTGTTATGACAGTAAAATTATAAATGCTTGTACAGGTTGTCATCAATATTTGAAGCCACTTGTAAAAACAGCACCTTCATATAACACATTATTACTATACCCCACTGTAAGTGGTGATGTGTTTTTACTCATCGGCGCAGAACCTACACATTACTAATTATTCACCCTTTTCTACCCTCTTCCCATGGATGGTCTTACAAAGACAGTGTTTACCATACTCTTAACAATAGACACAGGGATAACGTTCATGTGGTGAACTGTACAGTCATAGTTAAATTCTGTAGGCGTGTTGCATTATTTTCTCATTTACCAATAACATTGCTTATTTTCATGAATCCATTTCAGCAGATGCTTTTTCTTCTCAACATCTACCAAGTCTAACAGACAAGTGTTTCCTTTCTCTCTCAAAAAAAGACACACAATCAAGGCCCCATAACCACTATGAAGTGATCTTGAACCAAAGACTATCTTTTGTAGTCCTAACAATATACTACTTTTAAAGTGTGTTATCTTGCAACCTTGTAGAACTGGGAAATGTAATTTACTACAAAGAAGTCTTCCATCTTTTGAATTAAAGTATTGCACTTATAGCTGGACCAGGAAACTCTGAAGATTTGAAACACTGAAATGATATTTTTCAGCAAAGAAATGCTATTAATAATGCTGTTAATACTAGACCATGTGGACTCTGAATCCCAAACAGCATGTGATTGCAACTAAGCCATGTAACTTTACAGTTGGCAGGTTCAATATAAATTCAGAGTATGTTAAAATACAAACTCTAGAATCTAAACATTGTAAAACAGTTCTTCCTCTGTTCCTGTGCGTGTAGTGCATACGAATTCACGTGGGAGGGGATCTGAAGGCACCCATTCAGCATAACCTCTACAGCACAATTACGGTCTCGCTCCTCCTCGTTACCGCAGCCAACCTCCGAGGACTGAGCTCCCTGGCACCAGCCAGGCTGGGGTCCCGCTGGCCGCCCTGGGCCAGCCCCCAGCTGTCGGAGCGGGCAGGGAGGGAGCCCACCCGCCTGGCACCGCGGGGTTTTGTGCAAGGCCACGGCTGGGG